>ML789762.1:89566-113799 GCA_009831015.1 Picea engelmannii | reverse complement strand
AATATGATTAAGTTATTTCCAAAGTACATTTATCTTACATTTGTTGATATGGTGGAATCAAGGAAGAATTTTGTTGGACATTGCATATCATCTCTAATGTAGGAGGACTATCATGCCACCATATCACATAAAATAGGCCAAAATATCTCACTATCTTCCCCAACATTAATGGAATACATGTTACAAAAGCTCCTTTCAACACTAGCCCAAGGCCCTTGGGTTAAATGCACTACATGGATTTTTTCATAAATTTTTGTCACACAATTTCTTAATGGTGAATGCCAATGGGCATTGCTCTTGCATAAGCATTGTTCCTAGACCTCTACCCAAGGTGTCACGTTCCAAGAAAAAAGTTTCAATGAAATTGGGCACTACTAAGACAACTACAATACACATGACATCTTTTAAAGTTGAAAAAGCATGCTCCACGACATTGCTTCATACAAAGGCATTCTTTTATAGTAGGGTGGTTAATGTGGATGTAATTCACTCATAAATCTTCACAAACTTCTTGTAGTAGTGTTTACAAGGCAAAATACCCAAGTGTCAATAGTAGGGGTTTAATGCAAAGAAGAGGCCAAATTAAACTCTTCCCTATTTGATATGGAAAAATCCTTCAAATTAATGACCCAATAACCTTTCGATGAGATTTAAGATTTATAATGTTTTTTTTTTTTTTAATAATTATAAAAATAAAGTAAAACTTACAATCTAATAATACTTGAAATAATACACAATTTTGAGAGTTAGCTTTCAAAATAGAGAAAGATCATTACCTATCCTTTAAAAGTCTGTGAAATAGTTCTACGAAAAATTCATTAGATGAAATAATACAAGTTTCTAATAAAAGAAAGAAATTGAACTCAAAATAGAATACATTTCTCTAAAATAAATGACATAGATTTATTGAAGAAATGAAATGAAAGAAATGTCAATATTGTTTCAGAATAACGTGAAGCGCACAAAATGAGATATTTTATAGAACATTCACACTATCAATTACATAGCAGAATAATCCACAATGCACCATATACATTAAAGATGTATTCGGTGATAAAAAAATATTTGGCCAATGATTTGCTTCTCAGTTAACCAATGTGTTAGAAATAATTATTTACAAAACAATTCATTAAAAAACCTTTTTTCAAAAGGCCCTAATACTTCTCAACTCCTCCTATAAATACAATTTGAAAATTGGTTATAATTGTTGATGTTACAGTAGTTGAGGGAGGTATTAACCTCCATTTGTAACCTTTTGCTAGAATAGAATATTTGGGAAGCTAAAGAAACCCTAAATAGATGTGTAAAAACCCTAGAAGACAAGTTGGCCTAGTAGAATAAATAATATTAGAATATAATTACTAGAAAGTCAGGTTGGCCTAGCGAGAAAAGTCAATGGATGTATTAATATAAATAGAAGATGTCTTTGCTCATTTGTTCACTCACCACACTCACTCTCTCACCCAATTTAGCACAATTTTGGAGCTGCAGTGGCATACAAGGAAGGCGCATCTTCTAGGGTGGTTCTTGGTGGTGCTTGGTGAAACTCTTGGTGATATTCTTGGTGATACTATTAGTGATATTCTTGATAAGTATGGAGCAAGTTTGAGAGAGTAGTGCAGCTGCAACTGCTGCAGTTGTGTATGGTACTTATTATGTGGATATGGAGACTCTCTTGTGCTCTACCCTTGGAGAAGAAGCGCTCTACCTATCTTGAGTTATTGTTGCGGTTAATAGCTAGAGTTTATCTATTGGTTATAATGTTGCTTCCAAAGTAATTCTATATAGCAAAGGTTATGGTGCTCGGGGGTGGCTACGTGCCTATGGTTGGGTGACAATAATGATATTGTCTATGGTAAAATGAGCACATAGAATATTTTAACAGGTTATGTGTGCACACCACCTTTGGGATAGTCTAACCATTGGAAGGTAGCGTGGCAATTCTTTGTTAAGCTCGTTGTGGCACCAGTTGTAGCTACAACTAAGGTTTCTGATTGTGCAGCTACAACAAACCCTAATCCAACTCCTTGGGCACCTTAAGTGAAGCGTTGGACCTAATTTCTAGATATTATAGTGCGCCTTAGCCCAACGCACCTGTTGGTACTCTCAGTAAGAAAAAACATCAAGTTTGAGTTTTTGGTCAAAGTCAAAGTCAAAGGTTGGCTAGTCAAAGTAAAAGGTTGACTTATCAAAATCAAAGGTTGACTAGTCAAAGTCAAAGGTTTACTTTTGGTCAAATTTTGTTTTGTGGTCAAAGTTGAAATTTTAGAGTTTCTATCTTGTTCTAATCATTAAACCTTTTTTATTCAATTTCTAACCTCTTGTTGACAAGATGGTGTCTATTTTCAGATTAGAAGACAAGTTGAACGATGTTGCAAATTTCAAAGGTATGCACTTGTATATGCTTTTCATGTTATATCGTCTAGAAAAGAATGAGTGTATTTTGTTGGGAATGTACAAGAGACCTTATCCAAGCAATGATGTTGGATTCAATACATTCAGAGGAACAAGTAGTTGAGGCTCCAGGTTCCAGGAGATATTTCTTGTTCCTCGGCAGGTCACCTTGGTAATTCTATGATCCTTGTTACCATAGATATGTTCTTATTAAAATGTCATTGGAAATACTTTTGGTCTTGTTGTTCTTGTTACGGGCAGGTCACAGGCGATAGCTCTAAGAAGGAGCTAGAGTGGCAGTTACAACATGGAGAAGATGACTCCATCAAGTTGTGAGACAAGTGATCTCACCAAGTACCAATTCTAAAGGAAGCTATGATGGAAGAATATCAATCCATCATGAAAAATGATGTATGGCAAATCATACCTAGACCTAAATAAAAGTTTGTAAATGAGTTTACAAGATTATGCATGTAGTGGACAGAAGTATCGATAAATACAAGGTAAGATTTGTGGCTAGAGGGTTTTCCTAGCATGAGGGAGAAGACTATGATGAGACATTTGCTCAAGTTTCTAGATATACCTCTATCATATCTCTTGCATCATCCATGGGTTGGAGTTTACATCAGATAGATGTAAAGACTGCTTTTTCTCAATGGAGAAACCCATGTATGAAGAAGGCCTTGTATGGAGTCAAGCAAGCTATAATAGCTTGGTGCAGAGCCTCTCATTATTCAATGTAAGAGGGAGTTAGCCTCTGAATTCGATATGAAGGATCTTGGTCTCATGCATTATTATTTGGTACTAGAAGTATGACAGAAGTGTGATGAAATATTCATGTGGCAACGAAAGTATGTTGTAAATATTCTTCATAATTTTGGTATGATGGATTGCAAATCCATGGAAGCTCCCATGGTGATAGATATGAGAAAGTTGAGAGACTCTAATTATGATCCAGTAGACTTGTCCCTGTATCGATAGTTGATTGGCTCATTGACGTATTTGGTGAATACCTGGCCGAACATTTGCTTTGTTGTGAACACGTTGATCTAGTTCCAGGTGGAACCTACACAAGATCATTGGATATTTGCAAAGAATATCTTGAGATATCTTTGTGGGATGATAACTTATGGTTTGAGATATGCCTCAAACAGTGATGTACAACTGCATGGATTTACTGATTCATGGGCATCGAGTGCAGATGACGGAAAGAGTACTTATGGTATGTGTTTCAATATGGGATTTGTTATGATATCATGGGCTAGCAAAAAAGAGAAGTCTATTGCACTCAACACCATAGAAGTAGAGTATATTGCAGCTTGTGATGCTTGTACGAAAGCAGTGTAGCTCCGTAAGCTGGTTTCTGGAATGTTTGATTAGGTGTTGGATTCGACTGTGATATATTGTGATAATCAGAGCTATATGAAGCTCTTAGAGAACTCAGTGTTTCATGATAGTTCGAAGCACATTGAGATCAAGTATTATTTTCTCCATGATAAAGTCCAGAGGAAAGAAGTGGTTCTCCAATATATCTCCATTGATGAGCAGACTACAAATATTTTGACGAAGCCTTTGTCCAAGATAAAGTTTGCATACTTGAGGGACAAGCTGGGGCTTATGGAGATTGCTCCCTTGGTTGAAAGGGGGGAGATGACTTCCTCGGTTGGGAGGGAGCACTGAAATGTGGCATCATGGAATGTCAGTGAACTGCAGATCTGTATCATGCTAGTACAACTTAGATATGGCCATACAACTTGGAGATGATGATTGCATCATGCTAGTTATGATCATGCTAGTACAACTTAGATATGATACATATGGTTGGAGTTGTGGATGATAGAGTGGCTTGAGGTGCATCATGCTAATACAACTTAGAGGTGGACATACAACTTAGATATGATGTATTGACATCATGCTAGTTATGTTCATGCTAGTACAACTTAGAGACAATGTTGGTGGGACACATCATGCTAGATATGGCCATGCAAGTACAACTTAGATATGACATACAACTTAGATATGATGTATTGGCATCATGCTAGTACGACTTAGAGATGACCATACAACTTAGAGGTGATGCAAGGGGATCGTGTCATGCTAGATATGATCATGTGAGTATAACTTAGATGTGGCATACAACTTAGATATGATGCATCGACATCATCCTAGATATGTCATGCTAGTACAACTTAGAGATGACACAGTGAGGCACAGATCTACATCATGCAAGTACAAATTAGATATCTTATACGATTTAGATATGATGCATTGGCATCATGCTAGTACGACTTAGAGACGATGTAGATGATACTCCAGATCATGCCAGTACAACTTAGATATGATGCATTCGCATCATGCTAGTACAACTTAGAGGTGATGCAGTTGATGACATTGTTGATGCAGGATGATATCAAATGATATGATTTGATAGCTATGGAGATTGTATGTCTCTAGACAATAGTTGTATGATACTGTGGTGGATGTGCTCCACTGGTAGTGACTATATGTCACTAGTTAGTAGTTATGTGCTACTAGGAGTGGTTGTGTACCACTGGATAGAAGTTGTGTACTACTATGGATCGACAATGTTGTGATCTATTGGATGGAATTGCAGTAACTGTGTAATACTACTATATTTCCATGGAGATTACTAGTAGTGTTGAAGGTGTTTCCTAGGCTGGCGTGCCAACCAGTAGTGTTGGATGTGATTGCCAGCTAGATGGATAGTGATATGATGTAGAGGCATTGATCTACATCATGCAAGTACAACTCAGAGATGGTGCATTGACACGATGATAGTACGACTTAGAGATGATGTAGATGGTACTCCACGTCATGCTAGATATGATCATGCTAGTACAACTTAGATATGATGCAAAGCATCACGTTAGTGCATCTTAGATATGATCATAAAGCTTAGAGATGATACAGTGGAGAGGATGGTTCTTGGATCCATTGAAGAAATTCAACATATGTTGGGACAATCATTCTTCTAGGATGTATGTCCAGATTAGAAGAATGGTCCTTGTATCACTATGTTGAGTGAGTGACTTATTCAATATTATGCCTGATTACTCAGAAGCAGTATGGCCTCGAGAGATGATGCAATTGATGCTTTCATATGATACTGTAGTGGTGATTATGCTAATGAGTTGATCTACATGATCATGAGATAGCATGTGTGGCTATGATGATGCTACCAGTAGAATGGTTTGTTTGTGCTCAAGACCATTATCGTTAATATCTCCCTAGCTAGGAGGGAGTGTTGACGTTATGGTAGTTGCGGGAGGTATTAAACTCCACGTGTAACCTTTGACTAGAATAGAATATTACAGAAGCAAGAGAAACCCTAAACATATGTGTAAAAACCCTAGAAGACAATTTGGCCTAGCAGAATAAATAATATTAGAATATAACTACCAGAAAGTCAGGTCGGCCTAGCCAGAAAAGTCAATGGACGGATTAATATAAAAAGAGGATGTAGAGGATGTCTTGGCTCATTTTTTCACTCACCACACTCACTCTCTCTGCTAGTTTAGCACAAGTTTGGCGCTGCAGTGGCATACAAGGAAGGTGCATCTTCTAGGGTGGTTTTTGGTGGTGCTTGGTGAAACTTTGTTATAAAAATTGGATCGCAGAGCAATAAAATAAAATAAAATGCGGAAATAAAACACAGAAGATACACAATACAATAGAGACACAAATATATGTGGTTCACCTAGTGTGGGCCACGTCCACCAGAGAAATTTTCAGGTCCTTCCTTTATTATTATCCAGCAAATGAAGGGATACAACCTACAACAAACCCGTTGTAACTTCCTCTTCTTTCTCTCACAGTCTCCTATCTCAGAATACAATATTCGCAATGATACATAGCCGCAATACATTTCCCTCATAAAAGAGGGTTGCCTTCTAGGGAAAAAAACCCTAACATAACTTCTACCGTTAGATCTGTGACCTTATAATGAACGGTCCATATTTACAATGAAATTGCAATGTACATTTACAAGGCAATTTTTCCTTCGGGGCTTTGTCCCCGAACCCCTGGACCCCACATAGGGGGTAACCCCCCTCTGCACTCCCCTGTGTGGAAGAGTGTACATTCTTCTGGGGTGTAAAGTCTTCATGGGGTATAAGCACGGCTGAAAACAAAGAACTCTGAATCAAGAAGATAGTTAGGCTCCACAACCAACAATCTCCCACTTGGAGACTGATCTCAACAACTCCACTGTTGTTGTAAATGTTGGACTATGATCCTTCTTAGACCTGAAATATTTCTCATCTTCATCTTCATTCTTGAAGACCAACTGAAACTGAGCAGGAACTCAATTTCTCCCTGGTTACTCCCTTTGTTAACATGTTTGTAGGATTCTGGCTAGTGTGTATCTTTCCCAACTTCAAATATCCATCTTCCAAGATGGATCGTATGAAATGGTACCTGAGTTGTATATGCTTAGTCTTTGAATGGAATTTTGAGTTCTTTGCAAGATGAATGGCACTCTCACTATCACAATACAACTTGTTAATCTCCTGCTTCTTTCCCAATTCCTCCATAAACCTTTGTAACCAAATCATTTCTTTACTAGCGTCTGTAGCAACAATACACTCTACCTTTGTTGTTGAAAGTGCAACAACCTTTTGTAGTTTTGAAATCCAACTTACTGTTGTTCCACCTACAGTAAAAACATACCATGTGGTGCTCCTCTTGCTATCTTTATCACCTTCCATATTTGAATCAACGTATCCCTGTAGAATAATGTATGAACCTCCAAAACATAATGCATGAGTAGCATTACCTCTCAAATACCTGCGAATCCACTTTACTTCCTCCCAATGTTCTTTACTTGGATTGTTCATATACCTGCTCACAACTCCCACTACATGTGCAAGATCTGGTCTTGTGCAAACCATTGCATACATCAAGTTGCCAACTGTTGATGAATAAGGGACCCTGGACATGTATTATATCTCCTCCTATGTCTTGGGACACATTTCCTTAGTTAATTTGAAATGGCTGGCCAAAGGTGTACTGACTAGTTTTGCATTCTGCATTCTAAACCTCTCCAACACCTTCTCTATGTACTCACCTTGAGACAATGTCAATTTGTGATTTTTCCTGTCTCTTGTTATTCTCATACCATGGATTTTCTTTGCAGCACCCAAATCCTTCATTGAAAATTTGAAAATGAATTAGCTAATTTCTTCTTGAGCACATTTATATCCTTCATATTAGACCCTGCAACAAGCATGTCATCTACATACAATAGAAGATAATATAGCTTCCATTTTCTATCATTTTAAAATAAACACAATGATCAGAATGGCATCTACTATAACCATGTTCTGTCATAAACATGTCAAACTTCAAATACCATTGCCTTGGAGCTTGCTTTAGGCCATACAAGCTCTTCTTCAACCTACATACCAAATTCTCCTTCCCTTTGACCTCATACTCCTGTGGCTGCTACATATAAATCTCTTCCTCCAAATCCCCAAGGAGAAAAGTTGTCTTTACATCTAACTATTCAAGATGAAAATCTTCTACTTCCACAAGACTTAAAATAGTCCTAATTGAAGTCATTTTAACAACATGAGAAAAAATTTCATCAAAATCTATACCTTTCTTTTGTGCAAACCCCTTTACAACAAGTCTAGCCTTGTACCGCTTGTTGCCTCCATCTTCTTCCTTCAACTTGTAAACCCATTTATTTTGTAATGCTCTTTTTCCTACAAGCAATTGAACCAAATCCCAGGTCTGGTTATTTACCAGCGAATCCATTTCCTCTTTCATTCCTTGTTCCCACTTATTTTTGGTGTCTACCTGCATTACCTCTTCATAACATTCTGGTTCACCAGAATCAGTCAACAATAAATAATATAATGAAGGAGAGTATCATTCATGGGGTGTACTTAACTTGGTAGATCTTATAACAACACTTGCAGGAGTTTGAGGTACCTGTTGATCTTGTTGCTCTACATTTTGTTTTTTTGGTACCTTTGGAGTTTCTTTTCCAGTGATCTCATCAAGCACTGTGTATTCTGGTTTTTCTTTTTTCTTGTTTCTTTCCCTGCAACTGATCTTTGTACATGACCTTCTCATTGAATATGACATCTCTACTCCTAATGATTTTATTATTTTCATAATCCCATAAGCAATAACCAAAATCATTAACATTGTATCCATTAAAGGTACACTTCTTGGATTTTGCCTCAATCTTTGTTCTATTTTATTTATCAATATGGACAAATGATTCACAACCGAAAGTCTTCAAAAAATAATAGTTTATCTTTTTACCTGTCCATGCCTCCTATGGAATTATACCATCCAAAGAGTTTGAAGGTCCTCTATTTATTAAGTAAACAACAATATCTACAACATCTGCCCATAAATGTAAGGGCAAACCAACATGCAATCTCATACTCCTTGCACGCTCCATGATTGTCTTGTTCATCCTTTCTGACACACCATTTTCCTGTGGTGTTCCCAGAACTGTCTTCTCTCTACGAATCCCATGGTATGGACAATAATAATCAAACTCCTTGCTGCAATATTCACCTCCATTGTTTGATCTAAGACACTTCAACCCTTTTCCTGTCTCGTTCTCAACCAAAGCTTTCCATTTCTTAAAAGTATCAAAACATCATATTTTTGTCGAATGCAATAGACCCAAGTTTTTTCTAGTTGCATCATCAATAAAAGTAACATAATAACAAGAGCCACCAAGAGATGATACCTGAGCCGGTCCCCATACATTTGTATGCACAAGCTCTAACCTTTCACTCTTCTTTTCTTTTCTGACTCCAAGAAATTTGTCTCTCTTCTGTTTTCCATAAACGCAATGCTCACAGAAATCCAAATCAATTTGTTTAAGATCTGGAAACAAATTTATTTTGTGAAGTATCTGCATCCCCTTCTCACTCATGTGTCCAAGCTTATGATGCCACAATGTTGTATCCACTCATGTAGAAGCTAAAGAGATAAAAGAGTTAGTATTACCAATACATAAATACAATGTACCTAACTTCTCTCCTTTTGCTATCACCAATGATCCTTTGGTGACCTTCCACACCTTATCTATAAATATGGATATACAACCTCCACT
Source organism: Picea engelmannii (assembly GCA_009831015.1). Taxonomy (NCBI): domain Eukaryota; kingdom Viridiplantae; phylum Streptophyta; class Pinopsida; order Pinales; family Pinaceae; genus Picea; species Picea engelmannii. Next base: position 104,303 of record ML789762.1, on the reverse strand, counting down.
TGCCAACTAACCTATTGAAATTATATTTTTCCTTAGATATGGAACATGTCTTACGTATTTCAACAACCATTGGTTTCCATTGCTTTGTTTTACCTTTCCCGTTCCAACAATTTTGCATGGCGCATCATCACCCAAATGAACCTGTCCAAAATCACCTTGAACATAATCTAGAAAATGTTTCCTATGGGGTGTGGCATGAAATGAAGCTCCTGAATATACTACCCAAGACTCAGAAATATTATCTACAGAAAGAATCAAAACATCTTGCAACACATCACTTGTTACATCTACTTCCTGATTTTTATCTTGTTATCCATCTTTTTGTTTCTTTGGAGCTCTGCAGTCTTTCTTCAGATGTCCTTTCTTCCCACAATTCCAACACTCTATCTTTCCAAATCTGGATTTGGGTCTTCCCTTCCTAGAATTCCCACGGTTCCCCGAGCCCTTTCCTCTATCCTTTTGTCTTCCCCTTTTCTCCATGTTCAACGCATTACCCGATGTCTCACCTGTGATTTTCCACCACATTTTCTCGCTAAGGATAACACCAACAACATCATCAAATTTTAAAGTGTTTGAACCAGAGATAGAATTACTTACAGCCATGACCAAGCCGTTCCAGCTTTCTGGTAATGAACACAAGATTAGAAGAGCCCTAACATCATCATCAAAGTCCACTTTTATAGAACTTAGTTGATTAGTATCCGTATTAAATTCATTTAAATGATCTACAACAGACCGACTTTTTGACATCTTCATATTAAAAAATCTCTTCATTAGAAATACCTTATTGGATGTCGAGGGTTTTTCATACAGTTTAGCCAATGCGTCCATCAAAACCTTCATTGTCTTTTCTTTTGAAATATTGAAAGCCACCGACGTTACCAGGCTCAGTTGTATCGTTCCTAGTGCCTTTCTATCAAGAACCTCCAATTCTTCATCCTTCATGGCCGTCAGCTTCTTTTCTATTCCACCCAATGGTAGGAATAGATCCTTCTGATATAAATAATCCTCCATATGCATCTTCCATAACTGGTAGTTTTGGTCGTTAAATTTCTCGACCCTAAACTTTCCATCTTTCGCCATTTCTCCCACTTGAACTAGGAACCCTATTTTCCTGTGAGTTACCTTTTGCTCTGATACCAGTTGTTAGAAAAACAGGATCACAGAGCAATAAAATAAAACAAATGCAAAAATAAAACATAGAAGATACATAATACAATAGAGACAGATATACATGGTTCACCCAGTGTGGGTTACGTCCACCAGGGAAATTTCCAGGTCCTTCCTTTATTATTATCCAACAAATGAAGGGATACAACCTACATCAAACCCGTTGTAACTTCCTCTTCTTTCTCTCATAGTGCAATATTCACAATTATACATAGCCGCAATACATTTCTCTCATAAAAGAGGGTTTCCTTCTAGGGCAAAAAACCCTAACATAACTTCTACCGTGACCTTATAATGAACAGTCTAGATTTACAATGAAATTACAATATACATTTACAAGGCAATTTTTCCTTCGGGGGCTTCGCCCCCGAACTCCACAAAGGGGGTAACCCCCTCTGCACTCCCCCGCGTGGAAGAGTGTACATTCTTCTGGGATGTAAAGTCTTCATGGGGTATAAACACGGGTGAAAACAAATACCTCTGAATCAAGAAGATAATCAGGCTCCACAACCAACAAACTCTTGGTGATCTTCTTGGTGAAACTCTTGGTGATATTCTTGGTGATACTTTTGGTGATATTCTTGCTAAGTATGGGGCAAGTTTGAGAGAGTAGTGCAGCTGCAATTGTTGCACTTGTGTGTGGTACTTGTGATGTGGATATGGTGACTCTCTTGTGTGCTACCCTTGGAGAAGGAGCTCTCTACTTGTCTTGACTTGTTGTTGCATTTAGAAGCTAGAGTTTATCTATTGGTTATAATGTTTCTTCCAGAATCATTCTATCCACCAAAGATTATGGTGCTCGAGGGTGGCTGTGTGCTTATGGTTGGGTAACAATAGTGGTATTGTCCATGGTAAAATGAGCACATTAAATATTTTAACAATAATAACCAACTATCAACCCTCAAGTGAACTAGGGGTTTGATCCCTAACCACTTCTTTATCCTAGTTTTCGATTTGGTCAAATATAATTTTACATATATCATTATGGGGAAAAACATGTTGCTTGTGTGGAGCCCTAAAAGTTAATAACAATCTAGAGAACCTTTTAATATATTTCTCAACTTTGGGGAAATAACATTTAAGTTGTGGGGTATTCTTAGCTTCCTCAATTATAAACCTTTTTAAATGTCACTTCTCAACATGTGATATTCCTTGTACTTCATACTTGTGTTGCTTTAGTATCTTCTCAAATTTATGCATTACTTGGTCTATTTGATGAAAGTTTTTTGGTGGACCAAGAGAAGGAAGTTGACATTGATTAGTGGTGTCCTCAATAAAATCCTAGATCTTAATGCATGGCAACCATTAATATTCTCTTTGTCTCTAAGCTTCATGACCAAGTATTCTCCAATAACTCAAATCATATTTGATTCATATATTTCTACTTTACTCAAAATTATTTATATTATGTAGTTCATTGATCTGGATTATTTTCGGAATGAAATGAGAGCAGAGATATAATAAGGAAATGTACAAATATATATCATATATCCAATAATGTAATAGATATTTATCATATATATGACCATAAACACAGACATACAATAATACACAATTTCAATTAATGAGGGAAATGTACAAAACTATAGAAATACAAAGTGAAAGACTTGCTAGAATGGTGGCAACTTATCTCTGAGAAGAGATGTGACAACTACTCACATTCGAAACAAGATCATTCTTACAATGAGGCTACAAAGGCCTTTTTAACATAAAGAAAATCCAAAACCCTAACCCCGGAAGATGAAAAGCCAACAATTTTGTGGACCCTGTTTTGGGTAGTATGGTGTATCAACTTCTCGGGGGCGTAAATTTGGCATACGATCTATGGTTGGGGCACGCGATAGCTCATTGGAAAGGTATCGATGAGGAGACTCATTTTGGGGGCTTAATTAAATAATTTAGCTATCAATGAGGTGCACAATCATGAAAAAGCTTCATTTAGGCCCTCAAAAATGGCCTCGAAAGTTTAGGAACCGAAAAACTGCTAAAAATAGTAAGTTGCTAGAAGAATTTTTTAAGCCAATTGGAATAGGTGGGTGGCCACCGATATCCACCTGGATCAATCCTCCCTCCTTCAGAAGCAATGGTCTCCATTGCGTTAAGTTCTTGAGGGAGAGGGATAAGCGTTTGTTGATCTGAACCTTAATGAGTTGTTTGCCTTGCTATAGAAGTTGTGTTACTTGGCTTGTGGAAGGTTGTTGAGAAACTAATGTTGGAAGGATTGGACCTTTGTAACCAGTCTTGCTACATGAGATGACTATGTGTAGAAGGAATCTTTTCTCTTTTCTTCAATCTTGTTGACCTGCTTCTATTGGATAGAAGGTGCTTAGACTGAGGCTGCAGTAATTGCAGTGTCCTTCTGTTCCCCTTTTGAACAGATTGTGAAGAAGCTGAATTTTGTAGTATGAGATACTACATTGTGACACTGTTTAGGTGAGACAGTAGTTGGAACTACGAGGTATTCTGTAGAGATGATCCCCATAGTAACAATGACACTATGGGGTTGAGACTCATAAATAACATGGTGCTTCCACATATATGGTTGGCCCAAAAGAACATCACAGACATACAACGGGGCAACATTACATAATACCTCATCCTTGAAGGGTTGGATGTCATATGAAAATCGATACTGCTAGATGACACAGATATCTCGTCCCTGGCCAAGCCACCCAATGTAGTATGGATGTGGGTGTGGTGTTGTCGACAATCTCAATTGTTTAACGACCTCTACTGAGATGAGGTTCTTCTGGCTTTTGCTATCAATAATGAAATGCAATAGGGTCCCCTTCACCCACATCTATGAATGAAAGAGGTGCTCCCCCTCTTTAGGATCTGCTAGTTCTTTTGGTTGAATTGTTGCGGTCTTGATAGTAGCAGTGGGGTCTACATCGATAATATGTCTTCTCCCATTATTTTCTGAATCTAGGTTCGACTCCTTTTCTTTGATCTCAACCACCAATATTTTTTTTTGAGAGACATTCATAAGTGTTTTTCTAGAGGATTTTGTGGAAATCACACCACTTCCCAGTGTCCTTCTTTGTCTTCCCGTGACCCTTCTTTTCTTATGGTCTGGACTGGTTTTTGGGACGCTGTTTGTTAGGTTCATCTTTATCATACTTTTGTTGTTGTGGATTTGCAGCTTGAACTCCCATTTGTTCTGGTGCTTACATTTCTGCTCAATTTTGACAACATATCGATAGGCAACTCCCAGTGATGAGATATCCATGAAATCCATTTCGGTTTGGATGTACCTATGTAGAGCATGTGGTATTTCAGAACCAGATGTCACTCAGAGTCTTTGATACCCAGCTTGGTGTGTAAGGTATGGAAAGTATTTGTGAACTTCGACACTATTTGGCCCCTCTCTTGCCATAGTGTGGTCCATCTCATGTATTGGTTGTCATAGTTACCAACAGGGTAATATTGTTCCTTGACCACATCCACAAAAAAATCCCAAGTGGGCTCGACCCCATATATTCCAAAATCCTCTCTCGAAATTTTCTCCTAGTAAGTTTCCCACCAGTGTTTGACATGGGGGAGAGCTTTAAGGAGTGCAAAGGTGATCTTTTCCCCGTCAAAAAAATTATGAACATAGAAATAACCTTCTAGCATATTTAACCATTTTTCTATGGCACCCGCATCTATCTGATCTTCAAATACAAAAATATAAAAATTGACTTGTACATTGAAAGGAGAGGTGCTTCCAAAGTGGCCACTTGATGAAGATGTTCATGTTGTTATTGGGAGATGTTGAAGGATGTGGGAAAATTTCTCCATCATTTCGTCCCTCTATTGCGTGAGAACTCACTCAAGCAACATATTGATAGAAGCTTCTACTCCGTTGTTTTTCTTTTATTCTTCCATGGAGGGTTTCTTGGGCGTGTGAGAGCGATTTTACTCAAGAGAGACAAGCTCGAGACCCAACTTGCTATACTTAAACCTCTTCGGGGACATGCACTAAAAAACGATCAAGAGCAGCTTGCTCTAATACCACTGATCCAAATTATTTTTGGAATGAAATGAGAGCGAAGATATAATACAAAAATATACAGAGATATATTAGATATCCAATAATATAATAGAGATTTATCATAGATATAACCATAAACATGAAGATACAAAAATACACAATTTCTATTAACAAGCGAAATGTACAAAATGGTAGAAATAAAGAGTGAAAGACTTGTTAGAATAGTGGAAACTTATTTCTAATAAGAGATGTGACGACTACTCACATTTGCAAGAGGATCAATCTTAGAATGAGGCTCCAAAGGCCTTTTTATCATAAAGAAAATCCAAAACCCTAACCCCGAAAGATGAAAAGCCAACAGTTTTGTAGACCTCGTTTTGGGTAGTTTGGTGTATCAACTTCCCGGGGTCGTAACTTTGGCATACTATCTTTGTTTGGGGCGCACAATAGCTCGTTGGAAAGGTATCGATGAGGAGATTCATTTTTGGGGCTCAATCAGAGCCTCTGGCTATATTCAAGGTGCACAGTCGCGAAAAATCTTCATTTAAGCCCTCAAAATGGCCCCAAAAGTTTAGGAGCCAGAAAAATGCTAAAAATAGTAAGTTGCTAGAAGACTATTTTGAGCCAGTTGGAATAGGTGAGTGGCCACCGATATCCACCTGGACCATTCATATCCTCAATGTTTCTAAATTTGTTTGATGAACTCAAGTTGATCTTGTGTTTTTCCTTGGTTTTCTTTCCTTATAAAAATCTCTTTATACAAAATAGACAATTGCAAGTTGGGATCCTTTAATTGAAAAGCTTTGGCATAAATATCCCTTTTAACTTGTGCATTCATAACATCTTCCTCTAACACATGCTCTGTAAAAATCGAAATTAAGCCCTATGCAAATTTATACTATCTTACTTGGTTTTCAAGTAATGGAATCTCTTTTCTCAATGTTCTACACATTTGTAGCTTTTGATTGGGATTTATCTGAGGTGGCATGTGTGATGACCAGTCTAGCCAATAACAATGTTGTTAATTTTTCTCTTTTCATGTCTAATACATATTCTTCAACAATGTAGATTATTGTATTGTCAAAATCAATCCTTCTTTTCCTTTGGGTTTGCTTAATAATGGTCTTCTTTCTTTTATTAGAGGTAATCAACTTCAAATATGCCACATGATCAATTGGATCGGGAATGTTTTGACCCCCTAAGACAATATATTCTCTAAGCTACTAGGAGTAGCTAGTGTCCATTGCAATATCTTTTCCTTTGATATCTTTTATTGAAGTTGTGCATTGTTTTGGAATGATCAAAACTTCCATATTTAGATTAATTACATTTTCAACAGGAGGTAGACCAATTTGAGTTTGTTGTTGCATAAGTTGCTATGTAGATTCAATAGTAACTTGGTTTTCTTGTCTTGCTTCTTCATTTTTAGACACTTCTTCCTTATCCCTTTCAACTTTTAATATCTTTTCTTGTTTTTCTCTTCCCTCTTCCAGTTTTTTCTCCAACTCTATTGTTGCCTTGTTTTCATTTTACTCTTTTTCCAATCTTACCTTTTCTGCTTTTGATACTTTTATTTTCCTCTCTTCTTCTTTTTTCCTTAATTGCTTGGATTCAAAGAGTTTTTCTTTTATCATTTTAATCTCTTTCATAGTTTTCTCTTACGATCTTGTGCCTTGTGAATCATTTTGATCATTAGGTTCCAACCTTTCTTGCACCTCTTTGCATGATGTTTCATTCTAATAAAGTAGCTCATGATATCACTATTCATGAGCTTATGGCCAAGAAATAGAAACATAAATGTTGTGTTTTGAAATAAGTCCTTTAGGATCATTCCTTCTGAATTCCCATTTGGGAATTTGTATTCTAGCATAGCATTTTCCTCTTTCCTAACTTGCTTAGAGTTACTTAATTGATAATGTCCAATATACATGTTGTAGGGGATGAAAGTTTTCATTCTTGAATCCTCTGCTAAAGAAGCATTAAAACAATGGAGAATGGTTTGGTATGTTATCTCTCCAAGAAATATTTGTTTTGGAACATATTTAGGAAACAAATGAGAGGGAGTAGTTACTCCATATATTCTAAGGTAAGTATGGTCTTGTTTTAACTAATAGTTGCCTATCCTTCTCAACGAGGTCATGGTTTCTTCAGTTAATCTTTGGAATTCCTTGTAGAATATCTATTTATACAATGGGGCTATAAAGAAATCACATAATTGAGCATAATTTCTCTTATATTTATTTTCCCATAACCCTTGACAATACATATGAATTGAACTACCAACTATGGTCCAACTCCAATGTAATCTTGAAAAATGTTTGCTTTCACAAATAATAGCTAATAGATAAGAAGCCACATAGAGAGTGGGGAGAATCTCAACAAATAGCTTATTTTCCCTCTCAATATCTCTTTTCATAGCATGCGATAAGATAATCGCCCAATTGAATACTACACCAATTACGATGACAATAAGCACAATTGGTAACCAAGCATATTTGAAATGGATATAGTTATCTTCACCACATAACTCACACATCAAGTCCATTACATAAATGTAAGGGTCTCTCAAATTTGTCACTGTATATACCCATCACTCTTGGCAAATAATTTCTTTTCTTCAACCAACCATTATGCTAAGATTTTCTCTATATCATTATCTTGGTGAAACTAATCTATAAACCCAATAATCATGAATTTATATGGTTGATGTAGTCTATAGTACTTCTCTAATTTAGATGGTTGAAATGCATCTTCCTTCATCATTAATCATTTTTATGTTCTTTGTATCAGTATGTTTAATCGCCCATTATATGTCCTCAAAATAGGGCATCATAGGGTTTATGGAAACAACAATGTGTAAGTGATATATTTTGATCTTAGAGAAGACAAAACTATCAATATTTATATTAGCTAGATTACTTGGGGGAATCACATCTGGATAATCTTCTTTCATGAACTTCCTATATATATCTCCCTATCCTAGAAAAGTTGCTTGAGGACTTATAACAACCTATATATCCTTGAAGATGGGCCTCATTGACTCGATATCAAGTTTTGCCTACTGGTTTGTATTATTTAGGAGTTGTTTTCATGCCACTATCAATTAGCTTTGCCATGTAGGAAATTTCAGAAACTAGCTTTTCCCATTTGGGAGACTATTTTGGATTTCTAGGAGTGGCTCTTATGGGAGGCATGCTTTCTATGATCAAAGTGATTTCTAAAATTATTATCTACAAAAAATTCTATTTCAAGTAAATCTTACTCCATTTCTTTGTTCATTGCTAGCATAAAAGAACTTTCACAGCAAGGCTTACAATAAAATTCATGTTTAAATTTAACCATCAACAATAAGATCATATAATATAAACAACTGCCACTACAGTGGCGAAGTCCATGCTGATAATTTCTTTGCAGGTTGATTTGAACAGAAACAGTCGAGAAGTTCTTTGCAAGTTGATTTGAATAGAAACAAAACTTACACTTATGTAAATGTCTACAGTTGTGGTAAAGAGCAAACAAAAGATGGTTAATAAGCTCTAACCCACCCTTTGAAATACATAACGGATGGGCCATGCAGAATCAATGAATTAATTCATTGAAAGTGGATTGACTGAATCAAAGGAGAATAGATTGATTGAATGAGATGTTGAACCGTCTCAATGATTTTCCTACCAAGCCCACCTGCCTTAAGTTTACTAGGATACACTCCTATTTGCCTACCAAGCCACCCTCCTTAAGTTTATGATCCAGATTATTTTCGGCACGAAATGAGAGTGAATATATAACAAAAAAATATAGAGACATATCTCAGATATCCAATAATATAATATAAATATATCAAAGATGCAACCATAAACATAGATATACGGTAATGCACAATTTCTATTAATGAGCGAAAATGTACAGAGACTGTAAAATTACAGAGTGAAAGACTCACTAGAATGGTGGCAACTTATCTCTGAGAAGATATGGGGTGGCTACTCACATTCACAAGAAGATGATTGTTATAATGAGGCTCCAAAGTCCTTTTTAACATAATTAAAATCCAAAACTTTAACCCCAGAAGATGAAAAGCCAAAAGGTTTGCGAGCCCCGATGGGGGCAGTTGATACGTCAACTTCCCATGGGAATAGTTTTTGCATACGATCTATGTTTTGGGTGCTCGATACACTGTTGGAAAGGTCTAACCAAGAAGAACGACTTTAGACTAGCCCAATCTAGTGCCACCGACAATCACTTGTGCCCCAAATCCCCAGAAAACATTGTTTAGGGCCTCAAAATGGCCCCGAAAGTTTGGGACCAAAAAAAGTGCCAAGGTGGGAAAACTGTTTTTTGAGCCAGTGGGATAGGTGGGTGGCCATCGATATCCACCTGGATCAATCCTCCCTCCTTGGGAAGCAATGGTCTCCATTTTGTTGAGTTCCCAGGGGATAGGGGGAGGCGTTTGTCGAATCTGAACCTTGATGAGCTATTTGCCTTGCTGGAGAAGTTGTGTTACTTAGCTTGTTGAAGGTTGTCATGAACCTATGGCTAGAAGGGTTGGACATTTTTAAAGAGTCTCGCTACATGAGATGATTATATGTAGAAGAAATCCTTGCTCTTTGCTTTATTCTTGTCTACCTGCTTCTGTTAGAAAGAACGGGCTTGGACTAAGGCTGCATTGGTTGTGGTGTTCTTTTGTTCATCATTTGAATAGACTGTGAAGAAGCTAAATTTTTTAGTATGAGATATTACCTTGCGACACTGTTTAGGTGGGACAGTAGTTAGAATTACCTCTAGTAGTTTGTAGAGATGACCCCCCAGAGTAGCAATGACACTACAGGGTCGAGACTCATAAATAGCATGGCTCTTCCACATATATGGCTGGCCCAAGAAAACATCACAAACATCTATTTGGGAAACATCACATAATACCTCATCCTTGAAGGGCTGGATGCCGTATGACAATTGACACTGTTGGCTGACATGAAGATCTTGTCCCTGGCAAAGCCACCTGATGTTGTATGGTTGTGGGTGTGGTGTTGTTGACAATCCCAACTGTTTGACGACCTCTATTGAGATGAGGTTCTTTTGGCTTCCACTATCAACAATAAAATGCAGTGGGGTCCCCTTCACCCACAACTGTGAATGAAAAAGGCACTCCCCTTCTTCATGATATGTTGGTTCTTCTGGTTGAATTGGTGTGGTCGCGAAAATAACAGTGGGATCTGCGTCGACGATCTATCTTCTATCAGTATTTTTTGAATTGGATTATGAATCAGGGTTTGGCTCCTTGTCTTTGATCTTGACCACCAATGATTGTTTTGAGCGACATTCATCGGTGTTGTGCTAGGGGATTTTGTGGAAATCGCACCATTTTCGAGTTTCCTTCTTCGTCTTTCAGTGACCCTTCTTTTCCTGTGGCTTGGACTAGTTTTCGGGAGGCTATTTGTTAGGGCCGTCTTTATCATACTTTTGTTGAGGCGAATTTGCAGACCCAAAATCCTGCTTGTTCTGGTGCTTAAATTTTTGCTTGATTTTAACAACATATCGATAAGTAACACCGAGTGATGAGATGTCCAGAAAATCCATTTCAGTTTGGATGTATCTTTTTAGAGCCCCATGGTATTTCAGAACCGAATGTCACTAAAAGTCTTTGATACCTAGCTTGGTGCAGAAGGTATGGAAGGTATTGGTTAAATCTGGCATTGCTTGGCCCCTCTCTTGTCGCAGTGTGGTCCATCTCATGTATTGGTCCTCATAGTTGTCAATAGGGTAATATTGTTCCTTTATCGCATCCACAAAAAAATCCCAAGTGGGCTCTGCCCCATATATTCCAGACTCCTCCGTGGAAATTTGCTCCCAGTAAGTTTCCCACCAATGTTTGACATGGGGGAGAGCCTTAGGGAGTGCGAAGGTGATCTTTTCCATGTTGGAGAAATTATGAATAGAGAAAAAACCTTCTAGCAGATTTAACCATTTTTCTAGGGCATCCACATCTATCTGTCCTTCAAATATGGGAATATCAAAATTAACTTGTACCTTGAAAGGCAAGGTGCCTCCAAAGTGGTCGATTGATGAAGATGCGCATGTTGTTATCAGTGGGTGTTGAAGGATGTGGGAAAAATTATCCATCATTTCGTCCCTCTGTTGTGTGAGAGCTTGCTCAAGCAACATATTAATAGAATCGTCTGCTCTGTCGTTTTTATTTTCTTCTGTCATGGAGGGTTTCTTGGGTGTGCGAGAGCGATTTTCCTTAAGAGAGACAAGCTCGAGACCCAACTTGATATACTTAGACCTCGTCGGGGACATGCATTGAAAAAATATCAAGAGCACCCTACTCTGATACCACTGATCCATATTATTTTCGGCACGAAATGAGAGTGGAGATATAACAAAGAAATATATAGAGATATCTCATATATCCAATAATATAATATAAATGTATCAGAGATGCAACCATAAACATAGAGATACAGTAATACACAATTTCTATTCATGAGCGAAAATGTACAAAGACTGTAAAATTACAGAGTGAAAGACTCACTATAATGATGGAAACTTATCTCTGAGAAGAGATGTGATGACTACTCACATTCGCAAGAAGATGATTGTTACAATGAGGTTCCAAAGGCCTTTTTAACATAATTAAAATCCAAAATCCTAACCTCGGAAGATGAAAATCCAAAAGGTTTGTGAGCCCTGATGGGGGTAGTTGATACGTCAACTTCCCGGGGGCATAAATTTTGCATACAATCTCCATTTGGGGCGCTCGATACACTATTGGAAAGGTCTATCCAAAAAGAAAGACTTTCGACTGGCCCAGGCTAGTGCCTATTGCAGTCGTATGTGCCCCAATCCCCAAAAAACATTGTTTAAGGCCTCAAAACGACCCTTGAAATTTGGGACCCAAAAAACTACCAAGGCAAAAAACTATTTTTCGAGCCAGTGGGATAGGTGTGTGGCCATCGATATCCACCTGGATCGGTTTACTAGGATACACTCCTAGAATTCCTTTTATTCTCTTATTCTACCTTCCTTGAGTTAGCGGTACTCTTTATATTCCACTTTGTCTATCTTACACAACTAAGTCAAATGAAATTATAACGAGCGAAATGAAATAAGTTGTCTATCGTGTATGTTCTCTCTATTATATCTCCAGTTACTTATATATTGGATAAGAGGCATTACTGGTAAATTCTTTCAATAAAGAAATAGACTCTGAATATGCATGTGACAAGAAGCTTATGCCAGACTCCAGAGGTGAAGCTTCTTCCAGACTCCAAACAATAGTTTATAGATTCAATCACAACAAGCGAGAAAAATAAATATTTGATTTATGACTCGTGTTCTACTAGTGTACATACAAATTATTATGTCTCACTTGTGTGCATAAATATACCGAAGGAAGAAAAGGTCAAATGTTGCCATATACTTTCTCAAACCAACCTGAAAAATTCTATAAGGACGAAAGGAAGAACCTCTCCTGCCCATATAAAGAAGGGATTTTGAGTTAAGGAGGAGGGCGTTATTTAAAAAAAGAAAAAAAATTGTTTTATGAATGGAAGAAGATCAACCAATGGAACATTGTTTTGTAATGACAATGCTTCTCTTTAAATACATAAAGCAAACACTTTTCATAAATTTCATTATATTTATGTTCAAGGTATTTCCCCATTATATTTATATTTATGTTCAAAGGTTTTTTAATGAAAATGGTATTCCGCACAAAACTTGGAAAATATCTTGCCAAGATTTATTTGTCCCTTTAAAAATCTATACATAGAATCAATGTAAATGGTATTTATTTGATTTGTGTTTTTGAAGCAGAATGAGAATAAGATCATCAACTTAAATATTATGACAAGTACATAAGCATCAAATAACCATCTAATTTTTTTTTGGTGCATGAAACAATTTTCTATGTAATGAAATTTTCTCTCTGTTTCTAGACAGGATACGTATTCTTGTATAAATAGAACCTATAAAATGCTCAATAAAACTGAGTAAATAAACCATAGTATTAGGACATAGGGAACAATCAATAAACAATTAGTTGATTTCAAAGATGAAATCAAAATAATTTTTAGAGAAATTCATGCAATTACTTGATTTCAAAGTTGAAAACAAAATAATTTTTAGAGAAATTCATGCAATTTTTTAAGTACATAATCATTTAGAATTTCAATGTGAAAACAATCAGAATACACAAGATCTTGAAGCTTCCATCAATAAAAATGGAATGAAGCTGGGTAATGAAGTCTTCATTGGTACTATTGGGTTAATGTTGATTGTATTGAAAAAAGAGAGGAAACAATTAATAAAAGCAATAAAGACAAAGCAATTAAAAAAATGAAAATTGGAGATTTAGAAGTTATGGCAACGATGATATTTTTGTTCAAGTATTTTTTCCATTATATTTCTATTTATGTTCAAAGGCTTTTTAATGAAAAGTATTTTTCCCAAAAATTTGAAAATATCGACCACACTTTATTTGTCCCTTTAAAAATATATAGAGAGAATCAATGTAAATGGAAGATGTAATTTTCCAAACCATTAATGTGTACATTGAATAATTTATATGTAAACGTTGTCATGGTAAAAAAAATGGTCTAATAATCAACTCCAACATCCAACTGTAAAGTACACAAACATGAGCATGCAAAATAAAGTCAACAGATTGATACCACACTAAACAATGAACCGAACTCTGAAATATGGCAGAAAATTTGCAAGCTAATTCTGAAGACATTTAAATCATATTCAACTTGTAGAGTGCATTCATTCTTACATTAAACACGTATAGTTTGCAGTCATAGTCATTCTACATTTAGATTTAGAAAAGAAAAATACTTGTTACATTCTAATTAATACCAATAACCAATTTGTTTATGAGCATTCAATTTCTTCTTGTTTTGTATACTCAATACTATATCTACTCGTTAATGTCTACCTTCTTCGACTTGATAATATTCACCATCATGGAGATGAAGACCATATATCACTTATCCAATGATTAGAGATGAGCCTTCAAATAAGAAGAGGACCAAATTACAAAATCTACTTCAATTTTTTTGGTATAGTCAAAGTTAGCAATCAAACCCAGTTCGAGATATAAAGAAAGTAAATATCTATACAAGTGTCTAACCCATGCACCTACAACTTGAGTGTATCTAACACATGTCATATAATTTCTTTAGATTTTCTCTGTTGCTTTATAATATAAAACATTAAAAGGCTTATGACATAGAATATTCCACATCTCTCATCTCCAACTATCTTGCATTGTAGGATTCTATGAATGCGCCACGTCTTTCGACCCTCTCTCATGAGTACGCCATCGTATATGATCCTTTAATATCATAATTTTTTCTTCTTCCAATGTCTCTGGTTTTTCTTTCAACCCCTTTTTTTCACCATGGAAAGTTGTATCTAGTTTGGCATGGAGAACCAAACCCCCGTGTATTTTTGTAATACCCCTAGGACGAACCCCAATTGTAATGTAAATGTAAATGTACATATGGGCTGGTGAGTGAGGACATTTTGGGCCATAGTGCCTTTTTATATATGTTTTGAGGTTAGAGTGCCTGTGTGGTTATTAGGTTCGAGAGTTTG
>ML789762.1:73026-89381 GCA_009831015.1 Picea engelmannii | reverse complement strand
GTTGGGAACATGCACATATATTTGGGGAATTTAGTTCATTTTTCCATCATTCACTCATTATGCCATCACTCTCTCCCAACCTCGGTACACACTTGGCAACCATCATCCATACCCACAATTGGGGAAAGCTTTGAAACGGTCTCTGGGTAAATTGAGATGAAGAGTAGGGTTGTCAAGACCATGAGAATTCTCTCCAATTCAGAGAACTGTTGGGAATTATTTTCCCAAGGTGACAATATATAGCTACAGGGCTCTGAGACTTCATGTTTGACATGCTGTTGAAGCCCTGGAAGGGAAGTGGGGTAGCCTAATGATTGTTGAGCAGAGAAGGGGCATACTTCCTAGTGTGGGACAAGAATATGGGGAATGGGGGACTGTGGGTTGTCTTCTAGAGTTGGAACCTTAGTATGAGTATTTTGGTTGTTGACAAACCTTAGCTTGGCTTAGGATTCCTTTGCTTTGGTGGAGTTTTATCCCCAACTTGGGGGTGACTTGCTGCTAAGAGTTTATGAGCAACATAGTCTATGGTTGAGAGGACAGTCTAAGTTCTGCAGGTAGTTGGTGACTTTTAACAAAAGATAAGTGTCTTTTATGTGTTTGATCCAAATGATATGTTATTATTTATGTATTTTCTATTATGGTTTTTTGCTGTAGATGTTGCATGTATATATTTTTCGTTATTCTCCATGATTTATTGCATTTGCAAAGCGTTTTAGTGAACTAAATTGGTATCAAAGTTGAAATTTTGGTGTGGCATAGCCCAATAGGGGGGTGGGGATGTTACAACGTGGTATTAGAGCTCCAATTTTGACACTCAGCCTGCATAGGCCAATTAACAGAGCGTGGAATTGAAAATTGTAGAGTATGCAAGAAAATTGTTTAAAAGAATGTCAGAGAGAGTATGTCTGCAATTTGCTCGATAAAATTATTGGTGTGAAATTGAGGGAATTTGACGAGAAATTGAGGGAATTGAGCCCAAGATCAAAAATCCCCAAACATTAATCATATTCTGAGGAGATTTGGACCTGTAGATGGTTGAATTTGGAGGTTACAAAGCGACCATGTCACCCTTGATGAAATTGGGCAAAAGCCCCGATTTCTGCAACATAAATTCGAAGGAATTCGACAGGAAAGGGTCAAAATTCGTGGGTAGAGGTTTAATTAATATAGTCATGCAAAAATTGATTATATTAATATTATTATTAGAGCTTCAACGATGGCCTGAAAAATAAAATTCAAATTTATGTATTCTGGGCGTTTTTGGAAAATTTGAAAATTCGAAAAATTTAGGAAAATTTGGGTATATTCTGTATGTTGATGTCAACATGACATGGGGGCCATGTCTTAGCTGATGTGGCAGAGGGTGACATGTACTTCCATGGTGGCAACAGTGGAAGAGGTTCAAGCCACAATATGACAAATGGCAGGTGAGGTGGAGCCATGGTGGCAGGCACTCACCTATTTGGTGGAACCATGAGCCAGGACCCATAATGCAGTGGGGGCAATCCACCACAGGTCGACATGTCATCGACCAAAAAAATTTTGGTTTACTTTGCGTCACCCCCCTCTATTAGTGATCATCATGGTAGGGGGCGACGATATGATGGTGACCGTTGATCACTGTCGACACCCCTCGATCCTCCGTCATCCGATCAAATGGACGTGCAACTTGATCCACCAAAGAAAATGGGTGCAGGATGGGACTTGCCCATCCCCGCAACCCAATACAAATATTCCATGTATGAAACCAAGGCATATGGGACCCAAAGGTGTGTGTGTGTGGGTCGTGGAGGTAAGGAAGGAATAAATAAATAAGGGAGAGGAAGATGGGGTTGATAGGGAAAAGTCAAGTGGGAAAGGAGATGACATGGAATCCTTTCGAGGGTGCCATGTGGGCCAAGATCCCACGACAACATCCCAGTCAGCCAGATTAAAATAATTTTTTTAGAAATTAATAAAAAATATTGGAAAATTGCAATGATTTCCAGGTCATGTTTTTGCGAGCCATTTTTGAAGGCCTAAATGAAATTTTTGAGAAGCCTTATTCATATGGAAGTGTATGTTGTCATAGGACATATAGTTTCTACATATAAAATAATATATCAAAGAGAGATCTTTCCAATGATATAAATCATTCATCAAACAGAGCTAATATGAGGGAGTTATAGGCCAAAAAGTGGAGGGTAATTTTTGGATACCAGTTCACTTTGAGGGCCATAACTTCCTACTCCAGAATCTGATTTGGGCACAGGAGCAGCCTAAAACAATATCTTGAGACATAGAAGACATTCATGTAGATAAATTGAAATTATAGACATCTAAAAATGCACAAGAGGACATAGAAGGCAGCTATAGCGTTCATGGCTAAAATATAAATTGGCTTGAAACTTCAGTAGGATGTATCTAGCAGCTTGAAGCTCAAATAAAGGTGAAACTTGCTTGAATTTCCAAAATATGGTCATGAAGGAACTCAGTTGGGCTCCTACTAAAAATGCAAAGGAGCAGGTGCAAAGATTCATGGGCACATTGAAAAATTGCACCTGGTTTATTTACTTACTTTCTAATATTTTTTAAAGTTTATTTAGTTACTTTCTAATATTTTTTAAAGTTTTTGAGAACATATCCACGTTGTACAAGTATACCATTTCTTTGGTTTTTTTAAACCTTTGAGATTGTATCCACATTGTGTGAGCAAACCTTTCCAAGGAAATGGGATGATAGTCACACTGTAGAAGCATACCTTCTTTCAGTTAATCCCAAACATAGGAAAATTATTTGGAAGAAAAAATAAATGACATTTTATACGTGTAGACACTGCTCAAAACACCAGTCGTTTCTTTAACTTATTTTTGTGAGGTCTAAATTAAATGAATATATCATAAATTTGTATTACCCATCCAAAATAAGTATAGTACTTCACTTTGAAAGTAGGATGATGATCTTCACTACAATACCTTGTATATAGATGTTATTCACAGTGGCATTGATCATCCATTTATCATTAGTGAACAAACTATTTCCAACATCAAAGCTTTAGGAAATAATCCATGAGCTCAATCGACATGGCCCCTATCTCATCTTAGTTGTTCCTAATTCTTTTAAGATCGATCCTCTTTTCCAATCTTTAGCTTTCAATCTCTCTGGTACTCTGGATATTGCAGGTCACCATTGAGAAAAAATAAAATCAGGAAAGGCTCTCAAATATTTAACAATAGTAATAAGTCTATACGTTTTGTTTTTTTTGGCAGGGTGAAGATTTCATATAGGAAGCATTCATAAGCAGAGATTCATCATTGTCATGTCATGTTTGGAAATGCTTGCCTTCAATTTCTTTTATTGATATAAATCCATTCATTTTTATGTTGTGTGACTCCATAGCTATAACCCATTCTGTAATTTTACTTTTTTGCACATATATACTGTATTTAATTTTGTTTTGTGCATCTCAATACAGGAATAAAAACTCAATCGCCATTGAGTTCCTTCAAATTGAAAGGAGTCGTTCACTATGGAATTGTAGAGAATGCTAACCCTTCTATGAACATCAAATATCTTACAATTCGTTGTTATTGGTCTCATATCATATTCTGGAATGGGAAAGTTAATGATTTTGTTTATTTATGTGAATTATGTTAATTTTAGAGCAACTATTAAATTTATTTTTAGTTTACTAGATAACAATAACATAGGTAGGATCACTGAGAGAAACACAATCACAAGATACACAACATTTATATTGGGAAACCCTCATGGGGGAGAAAACCCAGCAAAAACTTCCTTAATATAGATTGCCAATACAATGCCAAGATAAAAAGACCAAACACTAGAGAATAACCAAGACTGAGCATTGTGCCTCTCTCTCCTCCTTCTCCCAACTTCAGAAATCTCCAAACTTGCGCACTGAGTGAGTGACTTGAGTGAGTGAGCTAATGATGTGTTATCCTCTCTTATTTATTCTAGATGACATGCGCTAGGGAGGTGTCTCTTCATCAAGCAAGGCTGACTTCTTCTCTTAGTGGCTAAAACCACTTTAATTAGGCATGGGGGTTGACTTCTTAATTAACATCATATAATTAGGGTTTGACCAATCCACAGAAGGGGATTTGGTCATTTACAAAGCCCGACATGATCAATCCACAAAAGGAGATTGATCTAATTAATAATAACTCAATAATACTCTTTGCAGTTATAATATTTCAACACTCCCCCTTAACAAGAAGGGTATTCTACAATACAACATCATCGGAGAGAGAGAGAGGGCAACAACATCATCATCGTCTTGAACATTGACTGACATATCTATAATTCATCGGAGGTTTTTCTTATCATTAATATCATCATTAACGAAATGGAGTTGGAATGGCATCATCATCATATGCATCAACATCAATTAGTATAACACTAATACATCATTATCATCAATAATAACACGAGGCTGATACAACATCAACAACAACACCATCATCAACAACACGAGGCTAGAGCAACATCATCACAACGTGAAGGCTCAAGCAACATCATCATCATCATCATGGGGCAACAAAATGAGGTAGGTGTAACAACATTTTGTGGTACTCTGACAGTCCCTAAGGAGTTGCCTAAGAATCATAAGATTCCCTAGGATATAAAATCCTAACGGTGCTACCATGTGGTACTTTGACAGACCATCCTCATTGGAACTTCAAGATCTGCCCAGGAATCATAAGATTCCCTAGGATTATAAAAATCCTAACAGAGCTACCACTACTAACCATAGCTAGCATATACGTGCATAGGTACTTTTACAGACTGTCCTTACCAGACCTTCAGGATCTATCCAGAGATGATTGGTCCCCTAGGATATAGAATCCTAACTGAGCTACTCATTGTTGGTAAACATACCATAGAATCATCAACATCACTCCCCCTTTCAAGGGAGGTCCTTTCGGACTATACCAATCTTTTCTCTAAAGTGCTCAATATTTACACGAGACAGAGGCTTGGTCAACACATCTGCAAACTACTCATATGTGCCAACATATTGGATCTTTATGGCTCCCCTATGCACCATATCAAGAATGTAGTGATACTAGATTTCTATGTGATTTGACTTTTCATGGAACACATGGTTCTCTATCATCTTTATGCAACTCTGGTTGTCACATAGAATCACGGTTTCTTCCATCTCCAGATCAAAGAGACCTGTCAACAACTTCTGAAGCCATATGGATTCACAACTGGAGGAGCATGCAATAATGTATTATGCTTCTGTTGTGCAGAGAGCAATACTGGATTGCTTCCTACTCTGCCATGAAGTCATGGATGACCCCATACTGAAACAACATCCTGAATTTCTCTTTCTATCAGAAACACTTCCAACCCAATCTGAATTGGTATAACCAATCAGTCTGAACTCACGATCTCCATCATAACAGAGACCAAAGTCCAACGTACCCTTAAGGTATGTCATCACATGTTTTGTAGCAACAAGGTGAACACATCTGGGCTCTACTAGATACTGGCTCAAGGTGTTCACAACAAAGCATATATTTGGCTTGTCGTTTGTCAAATACATCAACGATCCAATGATCTTTCTGTACAGTGTAGCATCAACCAATTCTGATGAAGTATCAACCAGAAGCTTCAACTTTGTTTCCATGGGTGTGTTCATGGATTTACACTCCAACATATGAAACCTATTTATTAGTTCAACTACATACTTCCCTTGGTTAAGGGAGATCTTCTCTGGGCTCTGCCAAACCTTAAGACCTAAGAAATAGTGCATTAGTCCTAGGTATTTCATTTCAGATTCTACAGCAAGCTTCTTCTTACAATCAGTGATGAGATCTTCTTCTCCAGTTAAGAATAAGTCATCCACATGCAACAACAATATAACAGGCTCATCATTCATGACCTTGAGGTAAAGGTTAGAATCAACTTTACTCTTGGTAAAGCCCAAGCTCGTCAGAAAACTGTCAATTCTTCCATACCCAACTATAGGAGTTTACTTCAATCCATACAAAGACTTCTTCAAATTGCAGACATGCGTCTTTCTGTCTTAAAATTCAAATCCTTGAGGTTGTTCTATATACACTTCTTCTTCAATGACACCATTTAAGAAGGTTGTTTTCACATCCATCTGGTGTAACTTCCACTTCATATTAGCTGCAAGAGCTATGATGGTTCTGATAGAAGTGTATCTGGCTACAAGAGAAAACGTCTCTTCATAGTCAATGCCTTCCTTTTGAGAAAAGCCACGAGTTACAAATCTTGCTTTATGTTTTTCAATACTTCCATCAACAACATGTTTTGTCTTGTATAACCATTTGGAAGATACCACATCTTTTCTTTTTGGTCTGGGAACTATTTCCCATACATCATTCTTTATAATGGATTGGTATTCTTCTGTCATGGCATTTGCCCATTCTTTCTTTTGAATGGCTTCTTCAAAGCAAGTAGGATCTTTCTCTATAAGATCACACATCAAAGCCATGTAGTTGGAGAATGGTTTAGGTTTCTTGACTTGTCTCTTGGTTCCTTCTGGGGCACCATACTTCTCTCCATATTGGATAAGTTCCCTCACCCAAGCTGGATTTCCCTTGTGAGAGATCGTCATCTAGGAGGTTATTTAGATTCTATCATATCATGATCTTCTTAAATCTCATCATCATGGGAAATTGGGACTTCCCTCACTGGTTTTGTAACTCTAGGAGCTACAGGTTCTTCTTCATATACTTCTTCAAGATGACATCTCCTTGATTTCTTGAGTGTTGCACCTTCATCAAAGGTTACATCTCTACCGATCTCAATATGATGGTAACCTGGTATATAAATTTTGAAGGCCTTTGAGACCTCACAATATCCAACAAATATTCCCTTCTTTCTTGAAGGGTCCAACTTGGTTCTTCTTTCTTTTCGAATGTGTACAAACAATGGACATCCAAATATCTTTAGATGGCTTACTTCTGGCTTCTTTCCAGAGAAATTTTCTTTGGGGGTTTTGAACCCAAGTGCACTATAGGATAATTTGTTTTGTACATACATTGTTATTTTTGTTGCTTCTACCCATAAGTGCATTGGAATATCTTGATCATGTATCATATTCTTCACTGATTCCATTATAATTTTGTTCTTTCTTTCTGCTACACCATTTTGTTGAGGATTGTAGGGAGTGGTGAGCTCCCTCTTAATCCTGACATATTTGCAAAAACTTCCAAACTATTTTGAGGTGTATTTTCCTCCGTTATCTGACCTGAGTATCTTGATTTTTCTTTCAGAGAGATTCTCTATCAAGGATTTGAAATCCTTGAATTTTCCAAACACTTCATCTTTTGATTTGAATAAGTAAACCCAAGTCTTGCGAGAATAATCATCAATGAATGACACATAGTATACATACCCACTAAGAGAGGTTGATGGCATTGGGACACATACATCTGAGTGGATGAGTTCCAAGACTCCTTCTGCTTTACTCACGTTCTTCGAGAAAAGATTCTTTATGTTATTTCCTTGTGCACATCCCTTGCACACACCTTCCTGATCAATCTTGAAATCTGGTAGACCTGTAACTGCTTTTCTCACATATGGTAAGGCCTTGTAGTTGATGTGAGCTAGTATTATATGCCAAAGTTCACATGGACTCTCAGTGGAGTGAGTCAAGGCTACATCTGAGTGACCTTTTAATTTATATAGGCCACCTTCTTCTATTCCAATAACAATTGAATATTCTATTCTTTTTACTTTAGGTCACATAAGCACTTCACCATTGTTGGCCCTTGACCAAGTTTTGAGGAAATATTGGTCGTGTTTGACCACTTTTGGGACTTCGACAGGCTGGTCGAAGATGGAGCGCCCAGGCGGAGCTGAGATCACGAGATCTCACTTGTTTTGCGGGCTTGTGGACCCATCAAAAGGTTTACTAGGGTTTATGTAATGGGTTATGGGATGTCGACCCATGGGTTTACCCATGATTAGGCCATTTTGTAAATGTATAAATAAGTAACTAAGCGATGTAAGAAGAAAGGTTGGCTATGTGCACAATATGTTGTAAATGTTAATGTTGGCACAGTGCAAGAGGTTGTAAGTTGCTTTGTGCAAATAGACTGTGTAGAGTGAGGCTCTGTGCTAATAAGGAGTTGGCTCTGTGCCTTGACCCGATTTTGGGAAGGAGGATCTGGTGCGCAGCGCGCAGATCTCTTGTCCTCTGCGGAGTTTGGCTCCATGGCTTTGTGCACAGGAGCAGATGAATGTAAGAATATTGAAGACTAATAAAGAAGAAGAAGTTGGTGGATGTAGCCCCACACTGGGGTGAACCACATATATCTTGTGTCTTTATGTGCTTTGTGCAATGTGAATTGTGTTGTTTATCTGCTTAGTGTTGTTGTTATAATGTATGATGAATGCATTTGATGTTATTACTTAGTGCTTAATGGTATTAAAGATAATTGAATGCTAGATCTGAGCTTAATGTATGTGCTAAGTGATTAAAAGTGCTTGATCTTTATTGTTACTGCGTTGATCTACAATAAGGGTTTAGCTTGCGAGGTGAATAAGACTCATGAATGAATGCATATTGTTGTCTAAGTGCTTTGCTAAGTGTTGTAATCACAGATCCGTGTCCCAACTTGGTTGTAGACACTTGAGTCCTACAACCCCCCCTGCCTCTACCTAGGGTGAGACTTCATCTGCTTCGCAGGTCTTGACGAAAGGGCCGGTAGTTAAGGTTTTGTTGGTGCATTGTTGAAGCGTTGAACCCCGGGTCTACCCCTATGCCAACAAATGGTTCTGTTGTCGAGACCTGAAACTGTGATTGTTGGGAACTAAAGAAAAGAGAAAGCTTTGTGCATATATATGCTGCTGTAGTGTGCAATATTCTAATTGACTTGTGAAGCTCTGTGCTAAGAAAGAAACTTGCTCTGAAGAAAAAATGTAAGATCTTAAAGCTTTGTTCTTTGGTAAGGGTAATATAAGTGGAAATTTTTTCTTCGAGAGCATGAATCTAGGTATGTTTGATAGATTTTGTCCCAGTCTGAATGGTAGGGCACAGTTAGAAGAAATAATTGATCTCAATAGAGAAAGATATGTTATTCCTACGCATAGAAATAATTTTTGGACTAATAAGTGGATGTAGGAACCTAGAAAGAATTTTTGCAAATTGCAGGTCCAACACTGTGATCCGAGTGCGCAATACAGGAAAGGCTGGGGATCGTTTAAAATAAAGAGAGGATTGACACTGTGTTATAATTGCAGAAGACCGGGACATATTGCTAAGGAATGCCCTGTTACAGGTCCTATTTGTCTTTATTGTAAAGCTATTGGTCATAAGGTTGAGGAATGTCCAAGAATGATTGCTAAAGTTGAAAAGATGAACACGAGACAAGAGAACTCTGAAGAAAATCAAGAGGCTAAGAGCATGTTGGAGAATCATAAAGAGAAAGAGTTAGAGACTATGTTAGTACAGTTAAAAGAAGTAATGGATGATCACATAGACATTAGTCTACCAGAGATCCTGAAATAAAAACAACGCATAGTTACAAGAATAGAAGACTTTGACATAGACTATGTATTGGATGAAGAAACACACGTGAATATTATGCCAAAAAGCACTTGGGAAATTTTGGGAAAACCTGCTATGGTACCTTCATTGGGAAGGATAGGCTTGTTTAAAGGAAAGATGATAACCCTATGTGGAAGAGTTTCTAATATACCTATGATTGCTCATGAAACATCAACTGAAAAAGAATTTGAAGCCATTAAATTTGTTGAGAACAATGCCCCTTTTCCACTTTTATTAGGAAAGACTTGGAATGAGAAGGATCAGTTCAGAAGGAAAGCAGAGGAGGAAGCTACAAAATAGAAAAAGTAAGAACTAAGGGACTTCATAACTAGAAAAATAGAGCGACTAATAGAAGAACAAGAGGATAAGTCGAAGCAAGAGAGGGCAAGAGAATTAGTTGTCGAAGTTGAAAGAATGCAGGAAGGCTTGAAGAACCTGTCTATGCAATAAAGAAGTATAGCCACCTCGGAAATAGTAAGAGAAGAGACATTAACCTCAGAATCTATAAGAGCACATCAATAGTGCGAAGTCCTTTCACCAGAAGAGAATAAGAATACAAAAGGAAAGAGGATTCCAGAAATTGTTTGAGAAGCTCAAATCATAGGAAAGAAGGTTAGGAAGTTCAATAAGAAGAAAGCTAAGCTAGAAAAACTAAAGGAATCTATAGAGAATAGAAGGAAGGCTTCGCAGGAGGTAGATCTGTAGAACTTGAACCTCACCGGAATAGGAGAACCACGCAGAATGGGATTTTGGCACGGCGAAGCTATATGACCATTGGAGGCGCCCTGACCGTTAGAATGATGCCCCAGAACGTTTAGAAAACACAATTATGAGCGAATGGACCAATGAGACCGTGCCTTAACAAACATATTCACATCGATGGCTGCATTCCTACCTAGAGAATCAATTGTATATCGCGCCGTGATTTCTAGACCTCGCCATCTATTGGATTACCTCACTTATATGTTCGCCTACCCGATCTATTTGTCTACAAGTGTGAATGTCGGGTGAACCTAGCGTGTTAAAGATAATTGTTGGGGAGATCCTTACGAAGATAATGGCTGATAGACAGTTTTGTGTAGGAATAATGGTGTCATTGACTGGGGGACTGCAAGCATCCCCTTTGGTTGGATGTCGTTCTAGCCATGCTAACCCCGCGACTGAGAAGCGAAGTAAGCACCACGATGAACTGGCTAACGTGAAGCAGATCCTATCAGTGTTGCCAAATTATATACCGCCTTTGGCTGGCGCAATTAACTGCAACAACATCCCACATGATTTTGAGTACACCTTGATCACTGCGTACATCCTGAAGGGGATACACGTAGTTGGAACCCAGTTGGGATAGATCCCAGCTTTGAAGAACAACGACTTTAATCTCAATGAAAGAAAGATCCACGCCATGCTCGCACCCCATAGGCATTTGATGAAGACGAATGGGAAGAAGTCGCGCATAGTCTCCCAACCGTGGATTAAGGAGCTGGCACAGTCCACGATACTGAATGTAATGAATATCTATAACTATGGCTGACATTGGGAGGTTAACGCTTGCATTAAACTCCTCTTGTCATGATACCATGGAGGATATATGTGGCTAGACAGGCACATTACTATGGATTCGACGCTGATCCACTTGATTGCAGGATTGAGCATGCAGGGATTGGACCCTCAGTAGTTGTACCCAGGGAAGACTTCATATCGCTCCTTGGCATAGCACATAAAGGAGGATTACAGTGATGTAGAAAAGGGAAAGCGAAGCTACAAGGTAGCCTCTATCTAGGATGGCGTAATGACCTCACTTGCACACTTATAACTAGCAAGCTTGTCAGAAAGAACCATCTGACACAAGTCACTGGGTTCATAGTAGACCTCGCTCGGAAATGCGTGGAGGGGATGCAAATGAACTAGGTGAGTTACCTCATCAACGAGCTCAAGAAATACTATCGTGAAGTGCAGGATCAGGGGTATGAATTCCATTTCAGCTAGTTACTTGTATTGATCGCATTTATCGCTTGGTAGATGTCGGAAGGAACAACATTTCCAGAAGTTGAGCCATTGGAGTTGGTGGTCGCAAGGTTCTCCACCTTGTGGTATACGAATGACATGTCAAAGCAGTGGCAGTTGAACGTTGTGTTCTATGCCTACTACCAACAACTGAAGCATGCTATTGAGGCATTTTCACGCATGACACCAAACACATTGCACCAGTACAAGCCGCTAGCAGAGTTTCGCACATATCGACACTTTATCTATATCACTGCGCGCAAGGATGAGAGCAAGGAGGAGTTATAATCCTATTATAAGTTGACTGACGTAGACATGGAGGAGATCACCAAAGAATGGCCGACGAAGTTCCTTGTACCAGTTGAAGATGCAGAGCTCTCTGATGTGGACATCATAGGAAGCCCCTTGGTCACCTGGGTCGAGCATGTCGGGCAGATCAACGTGAAGAAAAAGAAGAAACAAGTAGAAGTACAACATATAGAAATTGATGAGGAGGACAAAGCCTCTGCAGAAGATGGATCTGGCTCCCCAGAAGGAGGAGGAGAAGACCAAGGCAATGGACAAGGAGGAGGGGATGACGAAGAAACACAAGAAGAAGGCGAAGCTATACCACCGAAGGACCCCCCTACCGAGGCAGAAACATCAAAGAAAAGGAAGGTTTCCCCGCAGAAACCTTCGACAAGAAAGAAGACGTGTGCTAGTAAGCCTAAGATGAAGGCCACAATCACTGAGGACAACGTCGATCTAATCATCGCAACCATGGAGGATGCTTCAGAGGATATCTTGCAGCGATACGGAGCAAAGCAGGAAACACTATACGAAAGAATCAAGAAGGAGTTGAAGGAGATACAACAAGCATCCATTCGAGCCGCATAGTACATACTGCACCTTCTTTGTCGAAGATTGTAGAATTGGGGGATGAGCTCGCCCAATTACGAAGACTAGCAGATGCAATAGAGGCTCAGCTTCAGTGAGTCCAAGAAGAAAAGGAATAGGCTACAGAAGTCTTGAAGCAAGAAAAGGAGGAGGTCTTAGAGCAACTACGAGTTGCGCAGTCTTGCGTAACCGCCTACGAGAAGGAGAAAGATGAAATTCAAGCGATGTTCTAGGAGGACAAAGCAAAGCTACAGAAAGAAAAAGACCAACTGCTTACAGAGAAGACTGCGGTCAAAGAAGCGGTGACTAAATCACTTCGCTCTGTGTCGAGCTTGGCACAGGAGGAACAAGAGTCAACCGAGATTCAAGTGGGAAAGCTCGCTGAGGCCATTCAACAACTTCAAGCAAGTTTGGTGCTTGCAGACAAGCTTGACCTAGAGCTGGGAAAATGAGAAAAAAATGAAAATGCTCATAAATTAAATCTGAACTTACCAAGAAGTGTGCTTGGATGAGGCGAGTAGCTTGGTGCAATCGGTTTTCTGAAAATCTGAATTTTACCCCTTGAAACTTGCATTGCGTAAATTTGGACTAGTGCTTCTCGTACTGGTTCTGGTTTCCTGGTTTTTTGGTACCAATGAAAACTAGGGTTTCACTTTCCGTGAGTTCTGTCCATCAAAAAGGTGCACTTAAGCTGTCATTGAATTTGCTAGGCTAGGGCACACTTCCCTAGGTGTTTTTTAGGCTGAAATTCTTCTCCAACAAAAAGCCCTAATTTTCTTGTACGACAACAATGACATTTTTGCTTATCTAGTGAAAGGTGCTCTCTTCATCTTAGCTCTGATACCATGTTAATTTTAGAGCATCTATTAAGTTTCTTTTCAATTTACTAGATAAAAATAACATAGGTAGGATCACTAAGAGAAATACAATCACAAGATACACATCATTTATCCTGGGAAACCCTCATGGGCGAGAAAACCCAACAAAAAATTCCTTAATATAGATTTCCAAAACAATGCCAAGATAAAAGACAAAACCCTAGAGAATAACCAAGACTGAGCATTACGCCTCTCTCTCCTCCTTCTCCCAACTTCAGAAATCTCCAAACTTGCGCACTTAGTGAGTGTCTTGAACGAGTGAGCTAATGAGTTGCTAGCCTCTCTTATTTATACGGGATGGCAAGTTCTAGGGAGGTGTCTCTTCATCAAGCAAGACTGATTTCTTCTCTTAGTGGCTAAAACCACTTTAATTAAGCCTGGGAGCCGACTTCTTAATTAACATCATATAATTAGGGTTTGACCAATCCACAAAAGGGGATTTGGTCATTTACAAAGCCTGACATGATCAATCCACAAAATGGGATTGATCTAATTAATAATAACTCAATAATAAATAGAATACTCTTTGTAGTTACAATATTTCAACAAATTATAAACATATCATATTATGGCCTCAGAAGTAGACATTGTTGTAAAAGTGTCTTATGATTGAATATATGGGTCTGAAGGGCATAGTAAGCCCCACCAATAGCAGGGGAAGGACTAGTGGTTTCAGTTGATGGCCAGCTCCTCGAACCCTTAGGTTTTCTCTCACCTTTGCTTGTAGATCCTCGAAGTTGACCATGTTCCAGAGATGTTTTTTCTCCAGTAGAATTGGTCGGTCCAACAACATTAGTAGATTATGTTCCATATGAAGGAACATTTCTCCAAATTAGAGTTGTCGTTATATGAAGGGATGGATGTCTTCCCTAAAGCAAGCTCTTACTATGAAGGGATAAACCTCTTTTCCTCGAGCTCCAAAAGGCATGAACCATTTCAAAATCCACCTTGAATCGAATAAAAGCAAACCTATTCACGATTCCAACTTCTTTGGCCCACCTCACTTAAGTGAAAATGATAAGGCTAACTCTTCATTTTACATAGTTATAGAAACTGAGATCAAGGATGTTGCATTGGAGAAGGAATCAAAAGACACTTTCCTCAGTGTTGATGGCATAATGATTCAATAAGCATATCGAGCTCCGATGAAGATATTTCGAGATACAGGCCCTATTATTATTATTATTATTATTTGAGGTAATGATAAATGCTTCAAGCAATTAGCAATCAACAAAAGGAAAGTCCAATAGTAACAAGTTAAACAACAACCATATATATGTTATAACAACGAATGATATGGGGAGAATATGATGCCTATGAAATCAACCCAAAATGATTCCACGTGATGATCAAAAGCATAGAAAGTTTGGAATTGTATTACTTGTTAGGCCATTACAAACCTCCAAGAATGGTTTCCTGGGCATTATACATAAAGACAATACTGTGTTTTGTGAGAATGAAGAAACACAAATTATTTCACACAAATTTTGTTTGGTATTAAAAATTTGAAATTTAAATTACAACTACAATGACAATTTCATAGTGTTTGGTGGGTTTGGAAACATTTCCATTACCTCTTGGATAGCTGGTTGGTGAGTTGAGAACAACTATTAGCTAACCTTTTGAGACATCGCATAATTGTGCTTTGCATCCAGTGAAATGTTGGAATAGTCTTATCAAAGAGATGGTACATAAGCATTATCTAACTTAAACAATGCCTTTGTCTTGCAAAGGCGGTAAGAATTTGAAAAGGTAATGAATATAGAGACGATAAGATGGTCAGAGTTTGCAGGTGCAAAGGATTAAGGTAGTTAGAGTTTGCAAGAGATAGATGTGGTTGCAAATGCTTAAGATGGTCAGAGTTTGTAGGATATGGATGTGGTTGTAGGTGTTCAATAAACTGGGTATCATCCTCATAAAGAGTTTAAATAAAATTAGGTTATCAAACATTGCAAAAATTCATAGAGACTTATAATTTATAAAAACTTAGGTTATGTAAGATGATCTCGACAATAAGACTTCAATGTGCCTTTCCAATAGTATGTTAGATAAAATAAAGTTAAATATTTTAAGAAATATAAGTTTTTTTCTTCCTATGTGAAATTTTGGAAAGAGAAAAAATATTTGCAGTCAAACGTAAACTAATTGACGGTCAACCCCAAATTGAATCCTAGAGCCCCTGCTCGCCTTTGGGAGGGACTAATACGCAAGGTGAGACATAGTGATACTTACCTAAATTGATTTCAATTACAATGAAATCATAGTAAATAGTTGAGTTTACTCTACTAAGAGAAAACTAAATGCACCAAACATTGTGATTTACTCCACTAACACAAAAATTTACTGAATAATCTTTCCTTTGAATACAATAAACACATATTGAGCATTTAAATAAAATTGGATTCAAATTCTAGTAATGTTGATTTCTCATCTCTATAGATTGAGAAATATTTGGGGTTATCAGATTACATTCATTTCAGACAATACCATCTAGTTGTTTAATGGGTAAAACATTTCTTATGGAGAAACACCATTAGCAACGGTTAGCGGTTGAATTTTTAAACTTTCAAAGGTCTTGAATCCCAAGTTTCACTTTGCTAAAACATAAAACTTTGAATGGAATATAACCATTAGAATAGATGAGAAAGACTTTAAATAAAGGAGAAAGTGAAATATAAACTTGGTATAAAGTTTTGGGATGACCTGGATGCAATTTAATTAACATGGAGAGAAAAATGATCCAAATGACGGTCTCCTTACACTTTGGTGGAGTTGTTTTCAAACTTTCAATTTTAACAAAAGTGTTTTTCTTCCTTCGATCAACAAGGCACACTCTTAACTTTTCATTTCAATAGGGTACACTTTATACTTTGAACCTAGTCAATGTTTAACTTTTGTTGGAGTTGATATTTAATTTTTAGAAGCAACCAAAATAAAATTTAACTTTGTGAATCTTTTCTAGAGAATACTTTCAACTTTCAAACAAACAAAAGTGCACATGCTCCTTCTTTAGTTAAAAACTATTGGGGGATACTTTTAACTTTCTGCAATAAAGAAAGTAA
>ML789762.1:27512-72755 GCA_009831015.1 Picea engelmannii | reverse complement strand
GACATGAGTAGAGTAGTTTTGGTATTAAGATCATCCCTCTTAGGTAGGGTGTCTTTAGTCATGCTCCCCATCTTTACAAAGGTTAATTAATTGAATATAAGTACAATCAAATCCTCTAATATATTCAACTAATTGCTCAATAGTCAAGTCCCACTAGCGCAATTGGTTTTCGAGGGTTTTATTTTGTAAGGCAACCAATGTTTGAAACTCATAGTAGTTGGGAGGAGACACCAAAAAAAATCTAGCCATGTTAAGGGTTAGTGTGGCCCAGGTCAAATGCTATCCCAGGGGGCTTTTGACGGCTTAAATTCCAGTGGGTCACGGTTTCTTTGACCATGGGCTAGTCCTATAGGTAATAGACATGCTAGCAAACAAAAACAACTAAATTCTCAATAGAAAAGTATTGAATATCTCTATAGCTTTGATAAGAGAAAACATGCAATAATATATTCTTACCAACCTATATCATAACTAAATCACCTTTATTTTGACCAAGGAGGAAAAAGATAAGTCATAACAAAGAAAAGATTCAAGTGTATGCTAAATGTTGAAATCTCAACACATAGAAAAAATAAATCAAAGGACCAAAAGTGATTTCAAAATCATTGGACTAATAAAAGTTAGAAGAAGTATGCCAAATAATTAAAAATAAAGTAAAATCAAACCGAAACCACGCTCAAAAGTGTTAGAAAAACATGATCGTGGAGCAATAAAATAAAACAAATGCGGAAATAAAACACAAAAGATACACAATACAACATAGACATATATATACGAGGTTCACCTAGTGTGGGCTACGTCCACCAAAGAAATTTCTAGGTCCTTCCTTATTATTATCCAGCAAAATGAAGGGATACAACCTACAACACACTTATTGTAACTTCCTCTTCTTTTCTCTCACAGTCTACTCTCTCAGAATAATATTCGCGATAATACACAACCATAATACAATTCCATCATAAAAAATGGTTTCCTTCTAGGGAAAAATGTTGAAATATTGTAACTGTAAAGAATATTCTATTTATTATTGAGTCAATATTCATTACATCAATCCCCTTTTGTGGATTGATCATGTCGGGCATTGTAATTGACCTAATCTCCTTTTGCAGATTAGTCAAACCCTAATTGTATTATGCAAATTAAGAAGTCGGCCCTGAGACCTAATTAAGGTTGTTTTAACCACTAAGAAGACAAGTCAACCCTGCCCCAGTGAAGAGACACCTTTCCAATGCATGCAAGCTAGTATAAATAAAGGAGGTTAGTGCCTCATTATCTCACTCACTCATTCACTCATCAAGTGCACAAGTTTGGTAGTTGTAGTTGGGAGAAGAAGGAAGAGAGAGGCACATTGCTCAGTGTTGGATATTCTCTAGTGTTTTGGTTGGTTTATTGTCTTGGCATTGTATTGGATATCTATATTAAGGAAGTTTTGTTGGGTTTTCTCCCCCATGAGGGCTTCCCATGATAAATGTTTTATATCTTGTGATTGTGTTTCTCTCAGTGATCCTACCTATGCCATTGTTATCTAGTAAATTGAAAAGAAACCTAATAATAACTCAAAACTTAACATGGTTTTAGAGCTAAGCTGAAGAGAGTACCTTTCACTGGATAAGAAAAAACATCATTGTTGTCGTACAAGAAAATTAGGGCTTTTTTTGGAGAGGAATGTTTTCCTAAAAACCATCTAGAAATGCACGCCCTACCCTAGTGAATCTTTTGGCAGCTTGAGCACACCTTGGACAAAGCCTCTAGAAAGTCAAAACATAGTTTTTGAATGGTACCAGAAAACCAAAACACTAGAAGTACTAGAAAACCGGAAAACCAGAAGTACCAGAAAACCAAAAGTACCAGAAAACCAAAAAAATCAGGAAGCCAAAACCAGTACCAGTCCAAATTTCCGCAAGCTCAGTTTTAAGGGGTAAAATTTGGATTTTCAGAAATCTGACTGCCTCGGCTTACTCGCCTAAGATCAACGCATCTATCCCCTAGATCAAAATTTCAAAATTTGAATTTTGAAAAATTAGGGTTTTCCCATAAAACCCTAAGTTAGATTTAAAGTAATAGTTGCAGTATAAATTGTAGTTACAACTGCAGTTCCAGTTGCAGTGAAAGATTTTGTAAAGTGTTGTCCAACCTTAAAGTTGAAACACCTCTGAAGTTTTGAAGGTTTGTTACCTATCACCGCTGCTACCGGATGGTACCACCACCCGCCGATACTATCATATGTATGTACTTACATATGTTTCAACTATATTATTCTAAGGGGTACTTGCAGGAGAAAGGATCTCAGATCCAACATACTCAGAAGACTAATGCACCCCATGTTTGATTACTTGATATGCATCTATTTGTTATGACATCATTTTGACCTTATGAACATCTAGGTGGTATGTTGAAATCCTACTAACCATTGGTCAAAATTATAAAGGTGGATTAAATTTGAGTTTATAGAGCTTATTCTCTAACTTAGATTTTTGTCGAGATAACATATTGTCTTAGTACAAAAGACAGTTTGAAGAAAGCACTTGTCATCTTTAGTGAAGGAGTCTTGAAAGAAAAGAAACACACTCATTCTTGAGGACAAAACTCAAGGTTCCGGGTTTGATTGATTAAGTTGATAAGATTCAAAGTTGCACATGACAAGTTGATAACTACCCCTTTACAAGTAAACACTA
Source organism: Picea engelmannii (assembly GCA_009831015.1). NCBI lineage: Eukaryota > Viridiplantae > Streptophyta > Pinopsida > Pinales > Pinaceae > Picea > Picea engelmannii. The sequence continues at coordinate 70,080 of ML789762.1, read as the reverse complement.
CATTTGAGGTAGCAGTCTTTGAAAAGTATTATACTTGGTAGCATGTGAGAATATTGAGATAAGTTCTTAATGTAATCATTTACCAGATACAACTAACATCTCCTCTAGGAGAAAATTATTGTGTTAGTTCCAGGTTACCTTGGATGAATGTTTGATCACAACACTAGAAGTGTGTTGATATCCTTTCATATTGTATTTCTTACTTTTTATCTTTGTTTCAGACATGTCACAAGTGAAAGCTCTAAAGGAGCTACTGTGACGATTATTCGTGCTATTGTTTTATTTACTATTATCAAAAGAGTATTATTCTTGCTTGTTTTTTTTGTTGACCTTGTTTCAGGTCATAGGTGATAACCTTGAAGAAGCAATAGTCAAGGTTGCAAAAGGCAACAAATTAGATGAGACATGAAGGAGACTATGTACATAACCATATACATTCATGTACCAAAGAAGATGAAGAAGAAGCTATCTTTTGAAATCCATAGTATCTCAAATAGAGATTGATTGTAAGGAGCATGCGACTCCAAAGATGATCAAACATTAGAACAATAACTCACAATATACTTGTTCAAAGGATAATGAAGCCACCTTTACAGGAAGCAGAAATCACTTGAATTCTGACTCAAATTTTCATATTTAGACTTGGTATTCAACACCAAGTATACCTCATAAGACATAATGAAGTCCTTGTAGACTCAGAAGAAATCGAGAGTAAGCCTGATCTCATAAAGGATCAGATGAAGACACAACTTCGAGGACTGGGAGACAAATGTCATGAGAAGACTATATCGTAGCTTCAAAAACTTCTAGGAGATATGAAATCTCCTGGGAAGATTCCCTTGTTTCAGTGACAGATAAGGAAGCCAATTAGAAAGATTGGGATATGTATTTTTTCCGTGAGACTAGAGGGGAAGTCAGTGTTGACTTCCAAGATTGATCTACCAGATCAAGCATGTTGCAAATGTACAAAGTCTGATGTGCGTCCAGAGGATTCTCCCAGCAAGAGGGAGAAGACTATGATGAGACACTTACTCCAGTACTTGAAGTAATAACTCCAGTATTCATGAAGACAACCAAAACAACCATGATTCATATATAGTATGAGATACCGGGGGAGCAATCCCCATATTTAAAATTGAGTGGCGGTTGGTGCAGTACATTAATTGGGTCATGGAGACATGAGTACAATAAAATATAGAATTACCTCCATGAAAGAAGAAGAGCTACATTCAATATCAATTGTTAAGCCACTCTTAGTTTTAGATGAAGTTTTTTCCACGATGGAGTAGAGGAGTTACTCTTTGATTTCAGCAGTCATAGTGAGAATGGAGAAACCATTCTCAGCTTCAGAGCAACTGCAGGTGCAGAATCCCAGTTCCAGAAGGAACAGTTGTAGAAAGAGGAGAGGACATACTCTCGGGCAGTGAGACAGATAGTGCTTTGCAGAGAGCACATAGTGCTAGCACATGATTGTGTAGATTGAGTTGGAACTGAAAAAGTGTATTAGATTGGTACAATGTAATGTGAAAATTTTAAGTTGAAGATAGAAAGACTCGGGTCTGCATGTTGAAGAAGGCTCTATACAGGTTGAAGCAAGCTTCTAGATCTTGATATGGTAGAATTGACAGTTCCCTGACAAACTTGGGCTTTATCAAGAGTAAAGTTGATTCTAACCTTTACCTCAAGGTTATGGATGATGAGTGAGTGATGTTGCTACTATATGTAGATGATGTATTCTTCTTGAAAAGATGAAGAAAAGCTCATCACAGATTGCAGAAGAAGCTCGTTACAGAGTTTGATGAAATACCTAATGCATTATTAATTAGGTATCAAAGTTTGGCAGAGCCCAGAGAAGATATTCCTTAACCAAGGGAAGTATGCAGTTGAAATACTAAAGAGGTTTGATATGTTGGAGTGTAAATCCATGAACATAACCATAGAAACTAAGTTGAAGCTCCTAGTTGATACTTCGTCAAAATTGGTTGATGTTATATTGTACAATCAGATTATTGGTTCGGTGATGTATCTGACAAATACCAGGCCATATATATGTCTTTCCTTGTGTTAGTATCTGGTAGAACCTAGACGTGTTCACCTTGATGATGAAAAAATGTGATGAGATACCTTAAGTGTACGTTGGGTTTTGGTCTCTGTTATACTAGAGATCATGACTTCAGACTTAGTGATTATACCGATTCAGATTGGGCCGGAAGTGTCTCTAACATAAAGAGCACCTTAGGATGTTGTTTCAGTCTAAGGTTATCCATGATCTCATGGCAGAGTAGGAAGTAATCAAGTATTTCTCTCAGCATGACAGAAGTTGAATATATTGCAGCATGTTCCGCCAGTGGTGAAGCCATATGGTTTCAGATGTTGTTGACAGATCTATTTGATCTGGATATGGAAGCCACCCTGATCATATGTGATAACCATAGTTGCATAAATATGATGTGTTCCATGATGATTCAAAGCACATAGATATCCAATATCACTTCATTCATGATATGGTGCAGAGAGGAGCCATAAAGCTCCATTATGTTGGCACGGATGAACAGGTTCTTAATGTGTTGACCGAGCCTCTAACTCGTGAAAAGTTTAAGCACTTTCAAGACAAGCTTGGTGTAGTCCGAAAGGACCTCCCTCGAAAGGGGGAGTAATGTTGATGCCACCCTAGTGTTGAATATTTCCAGCTTCGTGATGATGTTGTTGTGATGCCAACATAGTGCTAAAGTTTTCCAGCTTCATGCTGATGTTGTTGAGATGCCAGCCTCGTGATGAAGATTTCCAGCTTCATGCTAATGTTGTTGAGATTCCAGCCTCGTGCTAAAGATTTCCAACTTGGTAGTTGCAGTTGGGAGAAGAAGGAAGAGAGAGACCCATTTCTCAGTGTTGGATATTCTCTAGTCTTTTGGTTTATTGTCTTGGAATTGTATTGGCTATCTATATTAACGAATTTTTGTTGGGTTTTCTCCCCCATGAGGGTTTCCTAGGATAAATGTTATGTATCTTGTGATTGTGTTTCTCTGAGTTATCCTACCTATGCTATTGTTATCTAGTAAATTGAAAAGAAACCTAATAATAGCTTAAAAATTAACACAAAAAATACTAAAAAATAACTTCTATCATCAGATTTGTGACCTTATAATGAATGGTCCAGATTGACTACAAAATTACAATATTTTACAAGGCAATTTTTCCAAATATTTCGCTTTGGGGGTGCTGCCCTCAAATCCCCTGCTAGTGGGGGGATACAAAAAATGTCACCGCCCCTCGTGGACCCCCCTAGCGACAGTTGTGGTGGTGAAAGCCCCCCCACACCCCTCATTAGGGAATGGTGTCCAAGCACGGTTGAAACAAACCTCTGAATCAAGAAAATAATCAGGCTCCACAACCAACAAAAAGAACTAAAGAAAAATAATAGTAAATTATATACACTATGATTCCTTTTCCAAACAACCAAGTGAAATACCATCTCTGGATCTATTCATTAATGGGGAGAGGATCTAGATCACCCTCCAAACTCTTTGTCTTATATGTTCCAACTCATATCTTCTCAACAACTTGAAAATCACTGAGCCATAAATCTTGAAACTTTTTATGTTTCCATTTTGTTTCATTTACCTTCTCCCATTATGATACCAAATCACCTATTTCAAAGTTTTTGTCACCAATATTATGTTTATCAAACCATCATTTTCTAATATGATGATGAATAACAAAATTTTGTTTAGTCCTTTATCTTTCCTATTCGAACATGTCTAATGTATCTGTTTGATTTTGGAGAGTAGAGGAAGGGTGTCCTTGAGAAGCTTGAGAAAGTTGTAGTGAAGGTAGGAAAAGATTGGGTGGTAAGATTGCCTCTTGCCCATACACCAAATAATTGGAGATGTTCTCCATGCACCTCGGGTGTTACTGTAACAACCCACAAGCCATTTGGTAAAGCATTATGCCAACTCCTATGGTTTTCAACTCTTGCTAGGCATTGAAAATGCTTATAATCTTGGCTTTGTTCATCTTACCATTTTTGGTGATTTAGAACTTCTTGTGAATTTAGTCAAGAAAATATATAATCCCAACAACAAGTTACTTAAAAGATACACCCAAACTGTTTGGGCATTAATCTCAAATCTACTATCTTTCAACATCACTCATATTAAAAGAGAACTTAATTCTATGGCTGACAGGTTAGTTTTTTTTGTAGCTTCACCTACAAGGCATTTGTTACCTCAGAGACCAGATTATATGTTTATGTCTCTTTACCAACCTCAAATCCCTGATAATGTAGAATATTGGCAAGTTTTTATAGATGATGAAGGCATATGTGCCTTCTTACAGAATGAACCTTATAATCATAAAGAGATCATTTCCCTTGAAAACAATAAACTTCCTAAAGGCTTGAGTCCTCTTGAGCATTCTCAACGAGTGATGTGAGAAATAACGAAAATAATAAAGAAGAGGAGTCTAAAAGAAAAGTTGGGGATACCATTCCCATGAACATTGGAACCCATGAGTCCCTAAAGATTATTAAAATAGGTGCTCAACGTTCTGATGAAGAAAAGAAGTTCATGGACTTGTTCCAAGAATTTCGTGATGTTTTTTCCTGGTCTTATGAGGATCTTCGTGGTTTTGATCCTAATATTTTTCTTTTTTGACGAAAACATTTAGTGGGATTTGTATTAATTGTGGACTAGCCACTATTTGGTTACAAAATGGCAGAGCTTCACTGAGCAGTTGCCTACAATAAGCTAAACTGCACTACTACTATTGCCAGATTTAACATACACCCCCGAAGGCGGTTCTGATCTCCAGAGAGAAGAATTATTTTAAAGCCCTGACTTCTATACAAAATGTCAGGCTGCTTGTAAAGGGAAGAACTCGTTACAGACCAAGAGATTGACTATTCTTTGGGATCTTTCCCCCATTCGATGTTTAACTTAGACATTTTGCCTTCCAGTTGGCCGATCCTTTCTTTAAATTCATCTTTTGGACTCTTCAGCTCCTGGTGTAGCTAGCCAAGTTCCTTTGTGAATCCAATTTTTACAGTAGAGATATCCTGCTACAATTGCTCCAGCCGTCTGCCTGCCTCAGAGTCTAGATTCTCCAAGAAATCGAGTTGGTACTGGAGTTTCTGCTTCAAGATTTCCAGTGTTTCATCTAGTTGTTTCAGTCGCTCCTCAATGGTGAGATTTCGGCTAGAACTCGCGGCCATCTCTCTTCCTTTGGTTCGCGTGCTTTGAATCCTCTCCGTCGAATCTCTTCATGGCTAAGTATGAATTTGCTCTCAAACCGAGGGAGTGAGCAAATTTAATCTTGCCCGCTCTGCACTCATCATTTTGCCCGTCTCTGTTTTTCCCAAGAGGTATGGGGGGTGGTCTTGCTGTCTCCTCTGTGTAGGAGATTCGATCTTTTTTGGGCCATCCTCTGCCCACTTTGTCCTGTCCTGCGCTCCTTCATTGGCTGATGCTTGGCCCTGTCGGTTTGGTCTTGTCACCTTCTTTGCAACTTGCATGAGCTTTCTTTTGGGTTGAGGCGGGTCAAGGTAGATCCACCATGGATAGTTGGCCGTTTGCACTCATGCGTCCTTGTTCCAGCAGAGCACCTCTATTTGCCTCCTCATCCGCTTCTTTATTCAACTCCCTTAGAACATGAAACACTTGATATGAGTCAAGCCAATTAAGGAGGAGGCGTATTCTAGCCAACAAATTATTGAGCTGTGCACTTTGAGTTTTCGTAGTGCGGGCTATGGCATAGATTAACATTCGGGAGTCTCCTATGATAATCAGATTTCGGATTCCATTTCTTCTGGCTTGGCATAGGCCTTGCCACAATGCCATTGCCTCTACATAGTTTGCCTGCCTCAGAGTCTACAGGGGTTTTCTATGCACCTGTTCCTTGCGCCTCTGAAATATTTCTTCCACAGTGCTTCCTTGCTCCACGCGAGGTCACCACTGACAATGTGCCAAAGCAATTTCGCCCCTAGAGCCAGGTTCTGTACTTGGGTGTTTTTGAAATTGAGACCTCCTTCCAAAAGAGGTTTAGAAATTTTGTCCCAGTTTATAAGGTGAAGTCTCCTGCCTGTTTGCTTCCCCCCTTCCCACAGGAAGCTTCTCTGCATTGCCTCCATTTTTTGAATTGTAGAGCTTGGCGCTAGAAGCAAAGAGTTTTGGTAGATGGGTACACTGGCCAGGACAGATTTGATTAGGGCTATCCTTCCTGCTAGATTTAGCCAATTCGCCCCCCAGGGAGATTCTCTTTTTTAGTTTGTCTAGTAAATGGTTCCATTGTGAGGCCCTTGGAGCAGCCTTGGAGATAGGGATTCCCAGATAGGTGAAGGTCTCCCATTTGGTATGCCCTTCCATCCCCAATACTCTAGAAATTCCCAGCATCTCTTTGGGTGTAATGTTCCAACCATAAATTTTACTTTTTGATTGGCTTATCTCGCTTCCTGACATTGCAGCGTATGCATCTATCTCCTCTTTGAATCTTTTTGCAACTAATAGACTTGCTCCCCCTAGCAACAAGGTATCATCCGCGAATTGTGCATGGTTGATTTCCTTCACACCTTGCGCTATTTTTAGTCCTTGGAGATTGCTTTGGGTTCTGGAATTTTCCAGCTGATAGCTCAGAACAGAGGCTTGAATTGCATAGAGCAAGGGCGAGAGAGGGCATCCCTGCCTTAGGCCCTTAGACACTTTGAAAAAATTTGTTACTCTTCCATTTACCATTGGGGCTATCCATGGCGGTCCTTTGCAAGCTCTTATCCAATTCACAAATGATTGATCAAATCCGAACTTCTTCATTACCTCAAAAAGGAAATTATGATTAACTCTGTCAAAAGCGTTTGCAAGGTCTAGTTTGATAATCATACCTTTATCTTTCCTGCATAGGCTTGAGTGGAGAGCTTCTTGCACCAGGATTATGTTATCTGCTATTTGTCTTCCTTTGATGAAGCCTCCCTGGTTCTCTGGAACTATTAGAGGAAGAACGTTTTTCAATCTGTTTGCGATGACCTTGGTAAGAATTTTGTAACTTGTATTACAGAGGGAGATCGACCTGAATCGGCTAAATCTTAGCGCTCCTTTCTCTTTTGGGATGAGTGCCAGGAAGGCCGAATTTATGCTTCCTCCTAGCTTGCTGCTCGCTTGTGATTTCCTTATCATTTTGGTTAGGTCCGATTTGATTATTTCCCAGCATTGCTGAAAGAATCTTGCAGTAAATCCATCTGGTCCAGGGGCTTTGTCCGGGTGCATTTGGTCCATCGCCTCTTTTATTTCTTGCTGTGTGACTTCCTCCCTGAGCTTGAGATTGATCTCTTCTTTTATTAGATTTGGAACAATGGATAAGGGGGTACATTTGAGGGTCAATGCTTGCCCTTTGTGTTTCTGAGTAGAGAGTTCTGAATGTTTCAAAAGCTGCCTGTCGGATGCCCTCTGGCTCAGAGATTGTAATGTTTTGGACTTGGATTTCTGTTACAGCCTTATACTGTTTCCTTGCTTCTGCTTTCTTGTGGAAATAGTTAGTATTTTTGTCTCCTTCCTTCAGCCAGAGACTTCGAGACTTCTACCTCCAGTAGCCTTCTTCATCTCTGCAGGCTTTGTGCCATTTCCTTTGAAGTTGTTCCTCTTTAAGTAAGTCTTGCTGAGTGATCTCTTTCTTTTCCAGAGCGAGATGATGACTTTCTAGGCGCCTTTGAGCTTCTAAACGCAAGGCGATTGGGTCAGATTGTTTTTTTGCCCATCCTTTTAGTGCTACCTTAAGCCTGTGCAATTTTTCTTCCCAAACATAGAACGCTAAGCCTTTGACCTTGCTAGTCCAAACGCTGGAGACTTTGTGCAGAAATTCTTTATCCTGTATCCATGAGGGATTGAATCTGAAGGGGATGGGCCCCTGGCCTTGGTCCTTCCTTAGCTCTAAGCTAATTGGCTTGTGGTCAGAGGTACTGTGGGGGAGGATTTCTGAAGAGGCTATCAGCCCAAGGGACAAGAACTAGCTTTGGACAAGGAATCTGTCCAAACGGGCAGTGATATGCCCCGAGCCTACCCTTTTGTTGGTCCAGGTGTAATGCCCCCTGGTCGGCTTAATATCCATTAAATCCCATGCTGAAATTAGGTCCTCCACCCATTCTCTAGCTGGGTCCCTTACTATAGATCCTCCTCGTTTTTCTTCTTGGGCCAAAGTTACATTTAAGTCCCCTCCTAATATTATGTTTTCTAGCTCATTATCTGTTAAATAGTCTAGAAGGGTTTTCCAGCAGTTCTTTTTTTCATCTATATGCTGTGGAACGTAGATGTTAAAGAGACTTACCGTTTTCCCTGACTCCCTATGGAGCAATTGGGAGAAGATCCAATGCATGCAAAGGTCTGAACGAATCAGATCTATTTTGGAGGCGTTCCATAGGGTGCAGAGTCCTCCTGACGCGCCTCTGGCATTTTTGGCTAAACCCTGGCTGCTTTTCCATACGTTTTTTGAAACTTTCATAGAGTCCTGCTAACTCATCTTGGTTTCCTGGATAAGTAGGATGTCCGTTTTCGTTGCTCTGAGTATGTCCCTGAGAGCTTCTTCTTTCCTTTTGCTACCTAGACCCCTACAGTTCCAGGAAGTTAATTTCATTGATTACTTTGTGGGGGGGAGTGGCCTCCTTGGGAGGCCTTGGCCAGCTTCCTGGTTTGCCTTACTCCGATCAGTTGCTTGATGGTTGGTTGAGCTCCTTTTAGAACGTCCTTATAGGTTTCCTGGTCTCGTTCCGATTTTTTGGATTTCCTACCTCTCCCCAGCTTCTTTGGGGTGTCCCAGGCTTCACTCACTCCTTCTTATTCATTTCCTGACGAGATCTCTCCCTCCTCGATGCCTTGAGCCTCCCCGTTCCTTGGAGGGGAGATGGGTTTCTCCACTTCTTCTGTTGTTTTTTGATTTCCTCCGGTTTCCAGGATTTGGCCGCCTCTTTCTTCTTCAGCTTGGGCGGCTTTGCTTGGATCCGCCGTTTCACCTTCATTTCCTAGTGCTTTGAAGCTGTTTGCCGTTTCTCTATTTCCAGGGTTGTCTTGAGCGGGAGCTGGATTTTCCCTTCTTGGGCCTTTGGACTTCGATCTTCCTTTCCAGGGTTGCTGCCAACCTTCCTCACCTGCTTTCTTTGGGCTTGGGGTTTTTGGACAGTTTCTCTGAAAATGTCCATATTCATGACATCCTCTGCATTTGAACGGGAGCTGCTCATAGTCCAGTTTTTGTAGGTGTTGCCATTCTCCTACCTTCAGTTTTACCACTTCCGGCAAGCCTATTTCCAAATCAACTTCCACACAAATTATTGCACAGGAATATTGATCTTTTGGATCGGCTCTGTCGATGTAGTGCCCTAGTCTGTTCCCAATAGCTTGCAACGACGAGGAGTTCCAGTAGTGGATTGGCAGATTTGGGAGTCTAACCTAGACCGGGACGTTTTTTGGCACTTCCGAAGCTGGATTGAAGTTTGGAGTCCATCGATTCAGATAAAGGCCCTGTGTTCCCATGAAGTATGGATCGTTCCTGAAGATTAAATCGCGGTCCTCCTGGGAGATGAATTCGAAAACAAAGTAGCCCCTTCCAGCCGCGTAGCAGGTTACACTATTTTTTATTAATGGCCACCAGTTCCTTTGGATCCAGTTGTCTGTTGTCTTAGCTGAGGGCCAAAGGCCCATGAACTGACCTACCAACCCTCGGTCTGATAGGGAGAGCGCTACCTTCATTGGCTGCTCCGGGGGGAGATTGATCTTTGGAATGTCATCCAGTTTTTTTACAAAACTTGGTGCTTCTGCTTGGGGCGCTTTCTTTCTGCAAGCTGTGATGAGTTTCCTGAAGGACGTGGTTGGGGAGGGAGGGGGCGGCGGCTCCCCTCCACCCTGGCTTGGCATGAATTCAAGAGGCTCGAACCCTAGATCAATGCTTTTACCTGCGTGCGCGCGATCCACTAGCGAAACGATTGTTATTTGGTTCTCGATTTTGATCCTAATATTATACAACATGCCATTCCGATTAAAGAAGGGGAAAAGCAAATTAGGAAAAGAAAGAGACCTGTGAATCCTTCACTTGGAGCTACAATCAAAAAAGAAGTGGAAAAACTCATAAATGCTCATATAATATTTCTAGTTAAGTATTTTGAATGGGTATCAAATCTTATTCTCATCCAGAAGAAAACAAGTCAGATAACGCTTTTTATTGATTTTCGTGCTTTAAATAGAGCAAGTGTAAAAGATAAATTTCCACTTCCTAACATGGAAATGATCTTACAACAAGTTGCAGGATAAAAAATGATGTCCTTACTTGACGGTTTCTCTGGTTATAATCAAATTAAAATCAAGAGGATTGATAAATATAAAACCAAATTTACAACCTATTGGGGCACCTTTACCTATGGACAAATGTCGTTTGGATTGTCTAATGCAGGTGCCACTTTTCAGAGAGCTATACAATTAGCTTTCAACAATCTTATCGATAAGATAATCTAGGTTTATCTTGATGATTTAATAGTTTATTCCAAAACCCGATCAGATCATTTTGGTCATCTTTGAAAAGTGTTCTTGCGATGTAGAGAGTTTGGAGTTTCTTTGCATCCTTCGTAGTCTATTTTCGGCGTCACCCAAGGTAAAATTCTTGGTCATATTGTTTCATATTCAAGAATAAGCGTAGATCCTAATAGGGTTGCCACAATCTTAAATCTCCATGCCCCTACATCTAAGAAACAAATTCAAGCTTTTATGGGCACTATAAATTTTGTTCGGAGGTTTGTTCCTGATTTCGATGTGATAGTTAAACCAATCCATAGTATTGTAAAACATGATCATCGTTTTTCTTGGATAGATGATGTCAAAAATTATTTCATAAAGATCAATAAATCAATTAGTTCCGCACCGGTTTTGGTGAAACCAGACTTTGAAAAAGACTTTATTATATATATGAACACTACAGAAGAAGCAATTTCTACGATTCTTATGTAAAATGATGATCAAAATAATGAAAAACATGTAGCTTACATGAGCCATATATTATCAGATGATGAAATCAAATATTCTTACATCAAGAAGCATGCTTTCTCTCTTGTTAAAGCTATAGAAAAATTTCTCCATTTCATTCTAGGCAAGCACACGCAGGTAGAAGCCCTTTTTCTGCTGTCAAGTTTTTCCTTTAACAAACACATATTTCAGGTAATCTTGCACATTGGCTTGCAAAAATCCAAGAGCACGATTTGACGATTGTGATATCCAAAATGATCAAGGGACATGACTTACCCCTTCACTTAGCTCATCATGTTGAACCAAGTGAATTTTCTAAAGATGAAGATAATTTGTTATCAACATTGTTTTATATTGAAAACCAAAATCTTAATCTTTCTGAAGATCCCTGGTATAAAGATCTCATTCATTACTTACAATTTCAAAGGTGTCCATATCACTTGAATTCTCATCAATGAAAGAGGCTTCGTATTGAAGCTTCTAAGTACATCAATTTAGGAGACTCATTGTTTAGAAGGCTTGTTGATGGGTTGTTGCTACGATGCATAGATGATAACGCAACCCAAAAAATATTAAATGAGATTTATGAATCAATGTCTATTGTTCATATTGGTGGTCATTTTTCTACTAAATTCATTGCCTTTAAAATCATCAGGACTGGGTATTATTGGCCATCTATTTTTAGATATTCCTATGAATTTACAAGGGCTTGTGATAAATTCCAAAAGTTCGTTGGTAGAGAACATTTCTCTGCCATGCCCTTACAACATGTCCTTCCTGATTTTCCCTTTTATAAATGGGTGTTACACATTATTTTGGTCACCCCTACGATGAATTGACGATATTATCTTGGTGGATATCGGTGGCTACCCACCTTTTCCAACTCACTCAAAACAATTTTATGGCAATTTTGACAATTTACTATTTTTAGCAGTTTTAACTTTCGGGATCGAAATTCTTAGTGATGGGCGAAGGTATAATTGAGCCCCAAAAATGAATCTCCTTGACGATACCTTTCCAATGAGCTATCATGCGCCTAAAACATAGATCGTATGCAAAAGTTATGACCCCAGGAAGTTGATGTACTGACTTACCCAAACGGGGCCCACATGACTTTTGGTGCTTCATCTCCTAGGGTTAGGTTTTTGGATATCTAGGGTTTTTGACATTCCTGTTTATTGTAAAAGGGCCTTTAGAGCCTCATTGTAATCATCTTCTTGCGAATGAGCACAACCCTCACATCTATTATCAGAGATAAGCCGCCACCATTCCAACAAGCTTCTTTTCTGCTGCATTTTACAGTTTCAGCTTATTTCGTTATTGAATAGAAAACCAGTTTTACTGTATCTCTATTATTCTGCATTAAGCATATTTTAATAATCTATATTCATTTTGTTTTGCTCATAAAATCTAGATTAGTGGTATCGTAGCGTTCTGCTCCTTGTTGTCTTAATGCATGTCCTGTTCACGGGCATATGTGACACACCGTCAACTGGAAGAATAGATCCAGACCAGGGTTGTCTAATTAACCCAAGCCATTTGGTGTAATCTATTCTGACAGGTTTAATGGCTCCGTTAGCCAATTAGGGTCCTAACACAAAGAAAATAAATAAACTACTCTAAATCTAAAACTACTATACTATGTACGTGGATCTAATTATTTACAAGTGTTTAAAAACATAAATATAAATATGTGATTCTGAACAGAGTATTTACAAATTGCAAGTTTTGGTGGATGTCTTGCGAAATCAATGTTTTTGAAATTGTTTTCAAAGTAGATAAAGAAAGCACATATTTTTATATTTTCTATTTTATAATCTAAAATCTAAGCACTCAAAAAGATATTCATAAAACATAATTCGAAACAAGAGCAGAATAATAGTCACAGCCAGTTTAAACTGTCTTGTTTCACTAATAAATAAACTAATAACATAAATTAAATGCGAATAAAACTAACATGGGATTAATCTCATACTGTGTCTCTATCCCTGTGCAATCCAAACTTCCATGTATCTTGCATGTGAGAGAAATCTATAACAAACTTGTGCTAACATCTCCAGAATAAACTCAAGGTGTTGTTTTGGGAGCAAGGATATAAGAACAGAGTAATAAACATGTAGATCCAGCGACCTTGTAATGATGAATGTTTACAGTAAAAGAAATTTTAATGTGAAACATTCATATGATACATTATCTTAACATCAAGCATAAATCAATGATATTAAAGTGAAATAACGATCACATATATAATATATGATACAAAAAATTATAGACAAACTTTAAAGCGCTGAATAAAATGAAACATTATATGCTGTTGAGGCTAAAGCTGTGTAACATATTAATATCCCATAATATAAGAGGCAAAACATAAATGGAACAGTGTCACGCTGGTCTAAAGCCGAAATGTGAACAACTTGTCCATTCAGTTCTGAGAATTACATGTCCATAATCTGTTTCAAGCAAATATGTTTTTCACTAACAAAGTGAACAGTATTTAAAGTAACCTGGGATCCAAATAGTCATATCTCACAGGATAGAGTTGAATCTCCCAAAATCAAGTAATATTACAAAAAATAGTGGATTGGAAACCACTCATAATAGAGTTGGTTTATTCAAAAATTAAAACAAAGTTTTTATAAAACATAAAGAAGGAGAAACTACTAATCATTTAGGTGTATGATTGGAAATATTTCCTCCGAGTAATCAATAGCAGAATCTCCCATTTCCTGAGAAAAGCAAGACCAATTTGATAAATTAGAAAAACAATTACTAATAACTAAATTTTTATTACATGAGACTTGGCCAGTCTTAATTTTAGTAAATGAAATCAAACTTCAAATCTACTTATTTCGAATTAAATAACATAAATAAAATGAAAGGAAAATAAAATTGTTTTACCATTAAAAGTTAACTAAAGAGGGGTTAGATAGTTCAGAGTTTATTATTTCCTTGACACTGGTTGCATTCTTAATGACTATGTTTCCAGATCTCTTGATATGTTTAGTCTCCCTCTCTGCATGCGCCTTGAGATCTAGGTTTTCTTGCTTCAACAAATCATTCTGAGCAGTTAGAGTTTAATTCGGGCCTGTAAGAGAGGAATGTCGGTATAGTAACGCTCAACCCACTCGAAACAACCATCACAGTGTACAGGGGAGATGGCAGGTCAACGAAGGGTGCAATCAACCAAGGGTGCTTCAGTCTTCCCTGTTGTTTGCTTCAGATCCTGCCTAATACCGGAGAATCCTTCTTTACCTTTAAGTCATTGTGGTAAATTTGTCACAAAATCTTAAGGTTCATAATGAGTGATAACCTCCCTTGTGGAACCTTGAATTTCTGGATCTTCCCGAACTAGAAAATCCGCTATCTCAGGATCCGAACCCTCATCGATGTCGATCAGATCGATCGAGCTTAGATGAGTATCGTTTTGGTTCCTTAGTTTCCTAGAGATTAGGCGACCCACTTTCTTGTTCTTGAAACCCAAGTCTGTGCACTGTTGTTTTGTTCTTTTAAAAAGTTTCTTGGCATCTGATTTAACATTAGCGTTCAAGCTAGCATCATTCGCAGGCACAAGAAGATCATTTCCCTTCAATTCATAAGTTTTTTTCTCTGGAAATATTGCAGGTGAAAACTTACCAGACAATCCTTTTTCTAGAGGGGTTTAATTAGTAAAATCTGGTCCATTAATCGAATTACCGAACTGGTCTTCAATCACTGACTTGTCTAAGTTAGGGTTTGTTGTTAAAAGAGGATTAGTTGTAGGATCAACCTAGGCGAAACCATTCCTCATCAAAAAGATCTCCCAACTGTCACCTATGGTCGATAGATGATACAACAACAAGATTTTAACGAATCCATGGTGAAATGGGCTCGAGTCGACACTTTGTCGCTTGTATCATTTTGACATGTTATAGAGACTCATCAATAAGTAAAAGGGAATATCTAAATTGAAACCTATGAAATTCATGAGAAAACGGATATGGTAGAGAAGAACCAATCCGTATCTACCCTCGCATGTAATGAATTGTTTCAGAATTAACAACAAACTATGCGATCTAGGTTTTAACAGAGCGATAGGAATACCTTTGATGTAGCAAGTGGTTTTATGAGATGTCATGAACAGACTCCACAAGAATTCTTATATTCAGGCATTTTTGAACCATTTCTCTCCCTTTGAGGGGAGCCCTATTGCTTTGCTCACGAATTCCTCGGTCAATTGTAATTGTATGTCTCCTATATTAGCCTTGAAACCATCAAAGGTTTGTGCAAATACTTTTGCCACCTGAAGATTATAACCCTGGAATTTTTTGAGGAATACATCCCAACCATGATTCTTTAGGTCCTTAATCGCATCGTCATGGGAAAGTAAGGCCTGGCATCTGTTTTTCTCTATGCGAATGACGGGCGCCATGACCGCTGTAACCATAACGCAACATATATTACTCAGAATAGTTTTAGGTTCCAATCGTGCGAGCAACAAAAACAAGTCTGAATAGAGAGTAGAAACACAAAAATAGAAGAGCCTGAGGGTTAACATAACTCAGATAGTGGGAATGAAAACCAGACAGTTCATTGTATCCCTTACCATGTCTCGTGATGAGTGCCATAATTACAGAGTACCAAACCCTATGTCGATAATGAATCACTTCATTAATGTTTTGAGCCAACAAGGTAAGGTGAGTACTCGAGTACAACATGTCTGTACTCATTGGTATGGATGTTCATACGACCATTGAAATCATAAAAAGGATATCAAATAATTAACCAAAGTTCTTCATGAATCAAAGCAATTCGATAGTGAACCACCAAACCATTGAAACAATAATAATCGTATTAACACAAAAAAGGATCCAACAACCATTTCATAAGATTTCCATTTTAATTGAGTACGGGTGACCTTTAAAAAGATGTTTCTAAGGCACAAAAAATTATAACACCAAGCTAAGTTTTACGTTTAATTCATGCTTGCAGTCATGAATTAAAATAAAACTAACGAAAATGCAAACCATAAGAAATTAATCAGGAAATCTTTTAATCCAACAATCATTTTGAAACTCTAAAAAATGTTTACAAAATTGAGGTGATGGCAGCTATAGAAAAATGCAATTTCATCCGATCCGTGTTAAATATCAAAATTATGTGTGGCTGCCAACTTGTCCCCAATGAGGTCAGGGTACAAAGAATTGGGCCTCGAGCTTGTTTCTCTTGAGGAAAAAATCTCTCTCATGCCCAAGCAACCTTTCATGGAAGAAGAAAAGAAAGATGACGTGACAGGAGATCCTTTCATAATGTTGCTTGAGGAATCCCTCATGCAACAGAGGAACGAGATGATGGATAGTTTTGAGCAAATCGTTTGGCGGCTACCAACAAGCGACACATGTTCCTCGAGCGGAGGCGCCACCCCCTTCAAGGTACAAATCAACTTCAATGTTCCTATATTTGAAGGTCAAATAGACACAGATGTTGTAGACAAGTGGTTAAATCTAATAGAAGGGTATTTTTCTGTCCATAACTTTTCGAATAGAGAAAAGATTAGTTTTTCACTCCTCAAAGTTGTTCCCCACGTCAAATATTAGTGGGAAACTTTCTGTGAGCAAAAGGAAACAGAGGAACCCTCAATATTTATAGTTGCGGCCACCTGGGAATCCTTCAGAGATGTTATTAAGGAACAATACTACCTTGCTAGAGTTTATGATGACTTGTATACCAAATGGACCACACTGTGGCAAGAAAGAGACCAAGCAGTGCCAGATTTCACAAATATCTTCCATACATTGTGCACCAAGCTGGGTATCAAATATTCAGAGAAACATATGGTGCTCAAGTATCACGGTGCTCTGATCCAGATTATTTTCGTCACGAAATGAGATTGGAGATATAGTAAAGAAATGCACAGAGATGTCGCAGATATTCAATAATATAACAAAAATGTATCAGAGATGTAACCATAAACACATATATACAGTAATACATGATTTATATTAATGAAACAAATGTACAGAGACTGTAAAAATACAGAGTGAAAGACTCACTAGAATGGTGGCAACTTATCTCTGAGAAGAGATGCGATGGCTACTTGCATTCACAAAAAGATGATTACAATGAGGCTCTGAAGGCCTCATTGTAATCAGGATCAAAAGGCGCTCCCCCTCTTCAGGATCTGTTGATTCTTCTGGTTGAATTGCTGCGGTCGCGACAATAGCAGTGGGGTCTGCGTCAATGATTTGTCCTTTACCAGTATTTTCAGAATCAGATTCTGAATTAGGGTTCGGCTCCTTGTCTTTGATCTCGACCACCAATGACTGTTTTGAGCGACATTCATCAGTGTTGTGCCAGGGGATTTTGTGGAAATCACACCATTTTCCGGTGTCCTTCTTTGTCTTCCCGTGAACCTTCTTTTCTTGTGTCTTGGACTAGTTTTCGAGAGACTGTTTGTTAGGGCCATCTTTGTCATACTTTGGTTGTTGCATATTTGCAGACCCAAATTCCTGTTTGTTCCGGTGCTTAAATTTCTGCTCAATTTTAACAACATATCGATAAGCAGCATCGAGTGATGAGATGTCCAGAAAATCCATTTCAGTCTGGATGTATCTGTGTAGAGCCCCACGGTATTTCAGAACCAAATGTCGCTCGGAGTCTTTGATAGCCAGCTTGGTGCGCAAAGTATGGAAGGTATTAGTGAACTCTAGAACTGCTTGGCCCCTCTCTTGCCGCAGTGTGGTCCATCTCATGTACTGGTCCTCATAGTTTCCAACAGGGTAATACTGTTATTTTACCGCATCCACAAAAAAATCCCAAGTGGGATCGACCCCATATATTCCAGACTTATCTGTGGAACCTTGCTCCCAGTAAGTTTCCAACCAATGTTTGACACGAGGGAGAGCTTTAAGGAGTGCGAAGGTGATATTTTCTTTGTTGTAAAAATTGTGAACAGAGAAATAACCTTCTAGTAGAGTTAACCATTTTTCTAGGGTTTTTGCATCTATCTGTTCTTCAAATACAAGAATATAAAAATTAACTTGTACCTTGAAAGGAGAGGTGCCTCTGAAGTGGCCACTTGATGAAGATGCGCCTGATGCTATCGACAGGCGTTGAAGGATGTGGGCAAAATTATCCATCATTTCGTCCCTCTGTCACGTGAGAGCTTGCTCAAGCAACAGATTGATAGGATCGTTTGCTCCATCGTTTTTCTTTTCTTTCGCCATTGAGGGTTTCTTGGGTGTGCGAGAGTGATTGTCTTCAATAGAGACAAGATCGAGACCCAACTTACTATAATCGGACCTCGTCGGGGACATGCACTAAAAAAACGATCAAGAGCAGCCTACTTTGATACCACTGATCCAGATTATTTTCGGCACGAAATGAGATCAGAGATATAGTAAAGAAATGCACAGAGATATCGCAGATATTCAATAATATAACAAAACTGTATCAGAGATGCAACCATAAACACAGTAATGCACGATTTCTATTAATGAAAGAAATGTACAGAGACTATAAAAATACAGAGTGAAAGACTCGCTAGAATGGTGGCAGCTTATCTCTGAGAAGAGATGTGACGACTACTCGCATTCGCAAGAAGATGATTACAATGAGGCTCTAAAGGCCTTTTTACAATAAGCAGGAATTCCAAAAACCCTAGACATCCAAAAACCTAACCCTAGGAGATGAAGCGCCAAAAGTCATGTGGGCCCCATTTGGGTAAGTGAGTACATCAACTTCCCGGGGTCGTAACTTTTGCATACGATCTCCGTTTTAGGCGTGTGATAGTTCGTTGGAAAGGTATCATTGAGGAGATTCATTTGGGGGGATCAATAATGCCTTTGGATATCATCAAGAACCTATATCTCGAAAAACCTTCATTTGGGCCCTCAAAGTGGCCTTGGAAGTTGAAACCTGCTAAAAATATTAAATTGCCAAAATTGCCAGAAAACTGTTTTGATCCATTTGGAAAAGGTGGGTGGCCACTGATATCCACTTGGATAAGATACATCCAAAATGAAATGGAATTTCTGGACATCTCGTCCTTGAGCACGACCTACTGATATGTCATCAAAATTGAGCAGAATATCAAACAAAAGACGCAACAATTTGGGCTTGGGAACCCCTCACAGCAAAATCTAGGAAGGGGCAGCCCCAACCCACAGAACAAAGGATAGAGAAAAGATGGACAATATCAGGACAACCAATCCAAGCCACAAGTAAAGAAAGACACCAGAAAGACAAAGATAGATACTAGGAAGTGGTGCGACTTCCATAAGAGCCCTTGGCATAACACTGCTGAATGCCGCTCAAAGAAGTCATTGGTGGCCAAAGTGAAATCCTTTGAATCGGTTGCGGGTTCTGACTCTAAGTCAGAACTAGAAAGGGGAAGACAGATCATTGACGCGGAACCCAGTGCCACCGTTACTACCACCAAGCTCCATCTTGGTGAACCAGACGAGCTAGAAGAAGGCGAGCACCTCTTCCATTCATAGATGTGGGTAAAAGGCACCCCTCTTCACTTTATTGTTGATAGCGGTAGCCAAAAGAACCTCATCTCAGTAGAGGTCGTCAAGCGGCTGGCCCTATTGACAATGCTGCACCCACAACCCTACACCATTGGATGGCTTTGCCAAGGAAGCGATCTCCGCATCATCCAAAGGTGTCGATTGTTGTATGGCATCAATCCCTTCAAAGACGAGGTATTGTGTGATGTTTCTCCTCTCGAAGTTTGTAATGTTCTTTTGGGCCAACCTTATTTATGGAAACATCATGCTGTATATGATTCTAGGCCTCACAGTGTTATTATTACTTTGAATAGGAAATTGTACAGGATACTCTAGGCAGTCCCTCCTAGTGTTATTTCCTTGATCTCTGCCAAGAAATGCAAGAAGGTCATCTCTTAAACCGGGAAATTTATCTTCTTCATGATTCACTCTCAGAGTGAGAGAAAGATCACAGCCACATCTAGGGCCTCCGCGATCGATCTCTCCACACAACAGAAGTAAGTGGATAAGGTCGTGGAAGAATACTTAGATATCTTCTCCTCTCCTACCGGGGTACCTCTTCACTTCTAGGTCAAGCATCCCATCGATATGACCCCAGGTGCACCGCTACCCAATGGGTCAGTCTACCACCGCTCTCTGTTAGAAAATGAGGAGATCAAGAGGTAGATCCAAAAACTACTCCACAAAGGGCACATATGTCCCAACTCATCATCTTTTGGGAGCCCAATCGTGCTAGTGCAGAAGAAAGATGGGACCTGACGACTATGCATTGATTACCGGGCCCTGAATAAAATCACAGTCCGACACCGATACCTGATTCCCTGAATTGACGACCTCCTTGATCAACTCACAGGGGCCAAATACTTTAGTAAGATTAATCTGAAGTCTGGCTACCACCAGCTCCTAATAGAACAAACATATGTATGGAAGACCGCCTTCAAGTCAAAATAAGGTCTTTTTGAATGGATGGTCATGCCCTTTGGTTTGACAAATGCACCAACAAATTTTATGAGGATGATGGATGATATCCTACGACCTTTCATCAATACTTATGTAGTGGTATATCTGGATGACATCCTCATCTACAACAAGACTTGGGCGGAACATTTGCAGCATATTCAGCAGGTTTTTCACACCCTGCAACAACACAAACTATATGCAAACTTAGAAAAATGCTCCTTCGGCATGGGCAGGGTCCATTACTTAGGCTACATCATTGATTGACATGGTGTGCATGTCAATCCAGCCAATATATAGGTCATTCGTGATTGGCCAGCCTCACCCACACTCACTGAAATTCAAAGCTTCTTGGGCCTCGCCAATTTCTATCACAGGTTCGTGTTGGGATTCTCTCATATCGCATGAGCCCTCAGCCAAGTAACTAGGGGTGGCGGTAAGGAAAAATTTGTGTGGGGTCTGTCCCAACAACAAGCCTTCGATGACTTGAAGAATAGTTTTTGCTCATCCCCAGTACTTTCATTACCGGACTTGCAACATCCCTTTGAGATCGAGATAGATGCTTTAGACTATGTTGTGGGCGTCGTTCTAACTCAACATGGTCACCCCGTGGCATATCATAGTGAGACACTATCATATGTTTTTCGTAAGTACCCTACTTATGAAAAAGAAATGTACTCCATTGTGCAAGCCTACTGCCAGTGGAGACATTACATTCTTGGGAAGGAGACAATCATCCACATTGATCACAAGCCATTACAGTTCATGCAGACCTAAGGAAAATTGAAAAATGACCGCCATCAGAAGTGGTCCACATACTTACAACAATTCCACCTCAACATCAAGTATAAAATAGGAAGTACCAACCGAGTTGTTGATTTCCTCACCTGACCTCCAGTCGCGGTACTCACCATGATGCTAGACTCTTACGGTCACGAGACCTCCGGATGGCCCCACCTCTACGACACAGACTCAGACTTCTCCACCACCTACCAAATGTTGGGCGTGAACTCAATGGTCGCTAATTTCCATATTCAAGATGGGTTGTTGTGTCATCTGGGCCATCTTTGTGTTCCATCAAGCGAGCGCGAGAAGCTGATTTGGGAAGCTCACTACAGTTGGGTGGCAAGACACTTTGGCATTGAAAATATAGTGGCGGTGCTGCAGAAACATTTCTAATGGTCGAAACTTCAATAGGATGTCAACAAGTATATCAGGTCCTACACCACCTGCGCTATTGCCAAACTGACCACTAAGAAACAGGGTCTGTACACCCCTCTTACTACTCCTGATAGGCTGTGGGAATCCATCTCAATGGACTACATGTCAGGCCTCCCATCCACCAAGAGGGGAAATGACTGTGTTTTTGTGGTTGTTGATCGCTTTTCCAAGATGGCGATTCTAGCCGCCTAGAAGAAGAACATCACAACAGAACCCAATGCCAAGCTCTTCTTTGAACGAGTATGGGTACATTTTGGGATCCCACAAACCATTATCTCAGACTGTGATAGTCGGTTCCTCAACACATTCTAGTCGAGCCTCTATTTACTGCTGGATACCAAGCTCACCAAATCCACTGCCTTCCACGCCCAGACAGATGGCCAAACTGAGGTCGTCAATCAGATGATCGTACATATCCTACACATGTACAATTCAAAACACCCCTGCACATGGGATGAGAGTCTTCCCTATGTCCAACATAGCTACAATCAAGCCATGCATATCTCAACTGGCCACAACCCCTTTCAGGTGGGGTTGGGATTCCAACCATTGGGCCCCATGGATGTTGCACTACCCCTGATGACCACCTCGGTTGACTTGTCCTCTTCTCCACCAGAAGTTGACAAAGACACCCAGTTCATTGAGCGGATCCAACACATCCGTCAACAAGTTCAAGATATTCTACAAAAGTCTAATTCCAAGTATAAGCAGCGCCATGATCAACATCGGGAGCCACATAAGTTTTAGGTGGGAGACAAAGTTTGGTTGCACTTGCAGAAAGAACGCCTTATAGGGCCCCATCGGAAGCTTCTCCCACCCTGTTATGGGTCGTACACCATCACCAAGGTTGTGGGTGACAATGCTTTTGAGCTCAACATTCCCCCTTTCCTTGGCCTGTACCCAGTCTTCAACGTGGCTTTCCTTTGACCATATTTCCCACCATTATTGGACACCTTAGAGATAGCAGAGCAATTGACACCAATAGAGATCAACTCTGACTGCATGCAACATGAATCTAGTGATTAGATTGTGGACACACAAATCAAGGGCACTCGACAACAAAGGATCCATCTTTATCGAGTCGTCAAAGCCAGGCAGCTCCTGCACCAAAGCAAGTGGCTTACCCGGGGCCAAATTCAACAGAAATTTCCTCATCTGATGGGGGAACTAAATGAAATGGAGACCATTTCTTTCTAAGGAGGGAGGATTGATCTAGGTGGATGTTGGTGGCCACCCACCTTTTCCAATTCACTAAAAATAGTTTTCTTGCAATTTTGGCAATTTACTATTTTTAGCAGTTTTAACTTTCGGGGCCATTTTGAGGGCCTAAATGAAGTTTTTTCGGGATCAAGATTCTCAATTATAAGAAAAGGAATAATTGAGCCCCAAAAATGAATCTCCTTGATGATACCTTTCCAACGGGATATTGTGTGCTTAAAACAAAGATCATATGCAAAAGTTACAACCTCAGGAAGTTGATGTACTGACTTACCCAAACGGGGCCCACATGACTTTTGGCGCTTCATTTCCTAGGGTTAGGTTTTTGGATGTCTAGGGTTTTTGAAATTCTTGTTTATTGTCAAATGGCCTTCAGAGCCTCATTGTAATCATATTCTTGTGAATGAGCGCAACCGTCACATCTCTTCTCAGAGATAAGTCGCCACCATTCCAACAAGCTTGTTTTCTGTTGCATTTTACAGTTTTAGCTTAGTTCGTTATTGAATAGAAAAACAGTTTTACAGTATCTTTGTTATTCTGCGTTAAGCATATTTTAATAACATGTATTCATTTCATTCTGCTCATAAAATCCAGATCACGATATGTGCATAACTCACTTCTATGTTCCATGAAGATACTAAATGAGACTTTCTCCATGAGAAAAGTGAATCATCTTTCTTTTCTTAAAAACCATATCAAAGGAGATAGTCACACCCTGCAAATGCTTGGGGTGCGATGATGCCTCATCATCACATGTTGCACCAAAATTAGACTGCGACGTCACCACATGCTGCTTGTGCATAGGGTACAATGATGCTCAAACAAGAGAAAAAGGTGAAATTAAGTTGATTTCGCTCCTTTAAAATTTGCAATGCACAAAGCAATTGACTGGAATTAAGATTGCCTTTTGGTATTCTATGCGTGAACAATTTCTTTGATGAAAGTTTGCAACTCTCCCTATACTTCATTATGCCAAGAAAGTCGTCGCATATCAAAAGAAAAGAAAATGAAATCCACCACAAAAGTGTTATATTAATCACAATTACAATGGTTTGAACTTGTTGTTATAATATTGTGACATATCAAAGGGATGGTTAAATTTTTATACACAAATTTATCATATGACAACATTGTCTATCATATCAGATTGTGGAGGCAACATGAAGTAAATAATATTTATTGCACTCTCCAATAGTTTTTCCTCCTGATGTATACCACCTTTTCACATTTTCATTTGCTTGGAAATACTCTACTAATGTTAGTCGAGGATTTTGGGTTTTAAGATTGCACTGGTGGTTGGATAACGATCCTTGGTTGTCCCTCTTATGGTTATTTAAACAACTTTTATAGGTATGAGCACTTTAGACTCTTTTAGCATCAAATGATTTACTTTGCTTCGATAATTTTAGATGTTGGCTCTATTATGTTTGCATGTTGTATGTGCATTTTAAGCGTGACTCTATGTTGTGTATAAAAATATTTAAGTTGGTGAACGACTGTGAATAGATAAAAAATTAAATTATCACATGTCTTTGATTAGTAACAAGTAAAATACTTTGGGTTTTGAATACGAGTGGTATCTTCGACCTTGGTTTTGCATGGAAAACATGTTAATACAATTTGGTTTTAAAAATATTACGAATGAATAACTTGTGTTGGACATATGGATAATTTATTGGGTGGAATTCTCTGGAACAATTGTTAATTTATTATGATTGAACTCCAAAGAATTATAAGACAAATAACTATAGAGTTTCATTTGAGCTATTGAATTGTTCTCATTGATTGATGAAAAAAATAAGTTGTTTGTAGAAAGAACATTCATCATTTGCATTTCCCATGTTTTGTTTGCAAAAGGATGCCATTGTGCAAAACCTCCCTAATATTCAGATAATTTGATAAAGGGAAGATTTCATATAAGAACAATGAACAATATTGGATGAAATATTCAGTAAAATGAAGATGATGATATTATTAAAGTCAAGCTTGTGCTTATGCGTTGGTTTTGTTTTAGAACAATAACCATTGTTTCCCTTTGATAAATACCACCTTTCATTCATTACAAATCTAATCATATCCTATATGTCATTGAATTTCCATGTTCTAACTATGACAATTATGGACTGAAGTCAACATATCAATTATGATTGATACATGCAGAGTAATGGATTGATTGCATGCATGCTTGTGTGTGGACTGATAAGAGCCAATGTTTTAAATTTATCTTTAGGAAAAGTAAATTGAGGGTCAATTAGTCTTTCTTATTTCATATACTGATATAAATTTGTTTTAGACAATGAGTTTCTTCAGTAGAGGAAGCCATGACAGAGGTAGAGGCATAAGAAGAAACAATTTTTATCAAAGAGGTAACCGAAGACCCAGATTCTCCATACATTTTGATGTTGATCCTCAAGAATTGAATCAACTATTTCAAGTTGGTTTCTTTAACTTAGTGGGGAAAGGAGTGTTTCAACCACATCCTTGACCAGAAAGGCCTCCTTACCAACCTCTCCCAAGTCTTTCTAAAGTTCATGTTCCATCTCACGTGTCCCTCCAGCCAGAGGTACCTATCAATGATGGCTGGAAGGATATTGTTCATCACCATGTAGATCATCATAATGGATGGCCCACAGTTTCATTACCATTTCCACCTCCACCACCACTCAACCAACATTCCCAACAAATTTCCCACATTGCATCCCATGTACAATCTTCACATGCAAGCAAGGGACTCAAAATAGCCATCCCTGAGCCGAAGTCAAGCAAAGACAAAAAATTGGTCACTCATTTTAAGTCATCTGATGATCCCTCTCAATCAGTCACTTCCCATTCTCACCAAGATGATGAAAACTCCTGATCCTTAAGTGAAGTTCACCCTCAAGCATCCAATCAACCACACTTTGAGAAGGCCCACTCAACAAACAAATAAGAAAAGGAAGCAAGCAGTGAAAAGAAGTAGACCGTTTCTCATAGTAAATATGGTTTTTGATAATTTATATGGTGGATAGTTTATTTATATTTTGATCTCTTACAGGAAATATGACACTATGTTTTCATTTTTGTACAACATGATACTATGTCTTCATTTTTGGAAAACGAGTTAATATTTGCTTTTTGTAGTGACAAATACATTTTATTTATTTGATATATAGATGGATAATTTTGGGAGACACAAGGGGATGTTCAAAGTGATTGCTTATGTGTATATCTATGAGGTGGCATGATTTGTTATTTAAGTAAATTATGAGCGACAAGGAGGAAACAAAAACATAAAAGGGCTTAAAGGAATGAGGAGTCCCACCTATTAGTTATTATTTATTTACCCTTTATCTATTATTATGGATATTTAATATTTATCCATAACTAATATTCAGCCATTTATGACTTAACTAAAGGTAGTTTGAAACTACCACAACTTCTTTTGATAAAGATAAAAAGATGATCAGAAGAAGGGATAAGGAAGAGAGAACAAGGAAATAAATTTATGATAAAGTTATGCTCTTATACTTGTGAGATTAATTACTTTCATTCATTGTGAGTTATCATAGTCTTAACCTTTTTGTTGATAGCAGGGTCTTATTGAAGATAGCATGATTCAATGATTGAGATACTTAATTCAACAACTTATTCTATAAATGTCGATCATTTGATCTTGGCAGTCTGCGTATTCTGATTTGTTTATGAATTAGTTTTCATTACTTATAGAGAATATTTTGTAGATTCAGTAAATGATACTTTCGTGGCTAAGTTGATCTAGATTTCTAGTCTCAATATTCTCTTGTTTTCAAAGTTTTTTTGTATGGTGCCCATCGAAGATCTCTGAATTTGATCTTGGCCCTTACCCTCATAGGGGTTTGAAAATAATGTTATGATTGTAACTTCGAATGAAATCAATAAAATTGCTTTGTTGATTTTGATCTCACATGTGCATTCTCTGATATTACTTTCAGATTTAAATTTCATTTATTCTTAAATTCTCAAAACAAAGCACATATATATTTTTACTTTCTTATTTTGCACAATTTGGTTATAAAAAAGGACAACATTGGTTCCTTGTACTTATTACTTTAAAATCAATTGATAATTTTGTCTAAGACTATAAACCTCGAGTGATAATCTCAACTATCTCCCAACTATCTTACCCTAGCCAAGTAAGATTCAAAAATGTTGGAGTGAGGTTCTTCATACCTTTTCCTCAACATGTGGCATGTGTGATGACCAATCAAATAGATAAAAACTATGTTAATTTTTCTCTTTTTGTGTATAATACTCGTTCTTCACTAGTGCAGATTATTGTATTATCTAAATTCATCCTTCTTTTCCTTTGGATTTGCTTGACAATTGTCTTCTCTCTTTTATTGTAGGAATTCAACTCCAAATTTGACACATCATCAATTGGATCATGAATATTATGATTCCCTCAAGACAATATATTCTCTGAGCTACTAAGAGTAGATACTTGTTCCATTGCAATATATTTTACTTTGGTGTATTTTACCAAAGTTTTTCTCTATTTTGAAATGATTAGATCTTCCATGGTTAGATCGACTACATGGTCAATAGGAAGTTGATTAGTTTGAGTTTCTTGTTGCATAGGTTTCTTTGTAGATTTAAGAGTATATTATTGTTCTTGTCTTGCTTCTTCTTTCGTAGTAGCTTCTTCCTTATCCCTTTCTTCTTTCAGTCTCCTTTCTTATTATTCTCTTTCCTCTTCAAGTTTTATCTCTTGCTCTAATGATACCTTCTTTTCTTTTTCCTCCTTTTCCAATATTTCCTTTTCTGCTTCTACTGCTTTTCTTTTTTCTTTTTCTTATGTTTTCCTTAGCTGCTAAGCTTCAAATAGTTTATATTTTATCATTCCAACCTCTTTCCTATTTTTCTCTTCTAAGATTATGCCTTGTGAAGTGGTTTTATCCTTAGAATTCAATATTTATTGCACCTCTTACCATGAGGTTGCATTCTCATAAAGTAGATCATGATACCACTATTCATGAATATATGGCCAAGAAAAATAAACATAAATGTTGTGTTTTAAAACAAGTCTTTTAGGATCATGCCTTATGAATTGTCTCTATGGGAATCCATATTCCAGCATAGAATTTGCCTCTTGCCTATATTTCTTAGAGTTACTTAATCAATAGTTTCCAATATACATGTTGTAGGGGATGAATGTTTTCCTTTTGAAATACTTTGCTAGAGAAGCATTAAAACAATGGAGAATAGTTTGGTATGTTATCTCTCGAAGCACATATATGTTTGGAACATAATTAAGCAACAAATGAGGAGGATTAGTTACTCAATATATTCTTAGATAAGTATAGTCTTATTTTAAATACCATCTTCCTTGCAAAATATCAATTTGTAGAATAGAGCTAGAAACAAATCACATTATTATGTATAATTTCTCTTATATTTGTTTTCCCATAACCCTCGACAATACACGTGAATTGGACTACCATCTATGGTCAAATTCCAATTTAAGATTGGGAAATAATTACTTGCATAAATAATATCTAATAGGTAAGAAGCCATATAGAAAGTGGGGAGAATCTATGCAACTTGATTCTTTTCTCTCTCAATAGATCTTTTTCATAGCATGTGATAAGATAGCCACCCAATTGAATACTTCACTACTTGTGATGACAATATGCACAATTGGTATCCAAGCATCTTTGAAATGGATACAATTAGCTTCACCATACAACTTGCACATTAAGTCCATTGCATAAATGKAGGGGTCTCTYAAATTTGTCATTGTATATACCCCATCACTCTTGGTAAAGAATCTRTTTTCTTCCACCCACTATCCTGCTAATATTTTCTTGATATCATTATCTTAGTGAAATTGCTCTACAAATCCAATAATCATGAATTTCTCTTGTTGATGCAATCTATAGTACTTCCCTAATTCATATGGTTGAAATGAAGAAATGCATTTTCCTTCACCATTAATGACTATCTTTCTCTCTATATTAATATGTTTATTGATCCATTCTATGGCCTAAGAATGGGGCATCACAAGGTTCCTCGCAACAACATTGTGTAAGTGAGATATTATGATGTTGGAAAAGACAAAATCATCAATATTTCTAATAATTGGATCACATAAGGGAATTACATCTAGATACTATTCTTCCTTGAATTTCTTATATATATATATATATATATATATATATATATATATATATATATATATATATATCCCCACCCAAGAAAAGTTTCTTGAGGACATATAAGGGCCTCATCATCCTTGAATATGGGCCTCATCGACTCAATATTAGGGTTTTCCAACTTAATTATAGGTGTGTAATGTGCATGAGTTGTTTCCATGTCACTATCAATTAGCTTTGTAGTTTGGGAAATTGCAACAACTGGTTTTTTCCTGTTGGGATAGTATTTAGAGTTCGAAGAGTGAATCTTCTGGGAGGCATGCTATTTGTGATCAAATTGAATTCTAAAATTATTATCTACATAAAATTATATTTTAAGAAAAACTTGCTCCATTTAGATGTTCATTGCTAGCAAAAAATAACTGTCACAGAAAGGCTTACAATAAAAGTCATGTTTAAATTTAACCATCATCAATAAGATCTAGTAATATATATATAAGAAAGCTGAGACATAGCAATGCTTACCTATATTGATTGACAATTACAATGAAATCACAATAAAGAGTTGAGCTTACATAGTTAAAATTATATTGAATGCACCAAACACTGCGATTCTCTCTACTAATAGAACACTTTACTAAATAATATTTCCTTTGAAGACAATAATTGTGTATCAAACATTTAAATAAAATTATATTGAAATTATAGTAATGATCAATTCTCTAATCCATATATTGAAAAAGATTTGGGGTTATGATATTGCATTCATTTCAGACAATGTCATCTAGTTGTTTAATGGAAAAAACATTTATTTTGGAGTGATGCCATTAGCGATGGTTAGAAAACTAATATTTTAACTTTCAGTGGTCTTGAATCCCAACTTTCACTCCACTAAAACATTAAACTTTGAGAGGAAAATAACCCATAACGACGATGAGAAAAAAATTAAATGGAGGAAAAACTGAAATATAAACTCTATAGAAAGTTTAGGGATGACCCTGATGCACTTTAATTGGTGTGGAGAGAAAATTTATCCAATTGGTGAACTCCTTGTGCTTTCATGGAGTTGTTTTCAAACTTTCAATTTTAACCAAAGTGCTTTTCTTCCTCCAATTTTGGGGCACACTCTTAACTTTTCATTTCAGTGGAGCACACTTTATACTTTGAACGGAATCAATGTTTAACTTTCGGTAGAGTTGATATTTAACTTTTGATGGAGCTAATATTTAACATTTGGTGGAATTGATATTTAACTTTTGGTGGGACCAACACAAAATTTAACTCCACAAAATGTTTTTGCAGAACACTTTCAACTTTCAAACAAATAAAAGTGTGCATGCTCCTCCAATAGCTAAAAATTGTTGGGGGAGACTTGTAGCTTGCCGTGATAAACAAAATAAATTTTCAAATCCAATTGAAGTGAGAATTCGCCTTTGTAGCATGATTTAGAAGATTATTTTTAAATTTTTTTTTGAATTAGACTTTTTTGGAGTTAAAGAATAAAAAAAACAAGAAGGAAAAGAGACTTGTTGAGAGATAAACTTCTTAAAACAACTGTTCAAAGTAAAAATTTCTTCAATATTTGAAAAGGGAAAAAATTCAGGATTGTAAACTATCCATGATATTTACGATCTATTCGGATGTTGATGTCAGAACACCAAGTTAGCAACCAAGTCATGTGCCATGTCATGATTTTGAGTCTGTGTCTTGTGTGTCATTATAGTTTTTCTACATGTCTGTTGTTGTGACATGCTAATTGAGCCAGTCTTAGCATTTATATATGGGAAGAGACCTTGAGAAGTGAATCTATGTTTATCTGAATGTTCAGATCCCAGATGGATTTACACACCAGATCATATCTAAATCTGGGTTGCAGTATTTGGTAAAGGTATGTTTGAACTCTCAGATTCCAACGTACTTCAATATCATCGACATTCAAATTTGGGAAAAACCATAAGCATGCATTATTGCATAACCCAGATTCTGGATGAATTTACATTTGGAAATTGCAACCCAATCCAAGATCAATTCACAATGCCACGAGTCAACATAATCTGGTAACTTGGAGATTGAGATAATGATAATATATGAGCCTTCTCAAAGACATATCATCTTCCATGTCAATTAGTTTAATATGCATGTCATTCCACCTGTTTGTGATGTGTGCATGGCTTTATGGTCAAAGTTTTGGATTCTTAACACCTATTTGTTGATGTGTGCATGGCTTTATGGTCAAAGTTTTGGATTTTGAATACGACTAAGGCTAAAATTTAATTAAGTGTTTGATTGGCTCACTATATCATAATTACTCATGAAACACATTCACTTGATTAAAAATATATAAACCACGTTCAACATTTTTATCCAGTCAATGTGGTATAATAACTGCAATCATTAAAAAACTTTAAATAGTCAAAAACCTGTCAATGTGACTATCATTTTCTCCAACATCTTGTTCTAAATGGATTTGATTCGAAACAATAATTAAATTAGTTTCAATTTTATTTAAATCATTGAAACAAGTAGATTTTTGTATATTTCTAATTAATTGTTTTATTTATTTTTCGAAGAAACTAATTCAATTTATTTTAATTGTTTTTGTCGATTTATAGAAAATAGGAGAATAAACTTAATAACCAAGACTCTAGGAAAAACAAGGGATTAAAGGAGTGGAAAAATAAGAAGTTAATTATTATTAAAATTTTGCTTCACCATGTCACATCATTTACTAATTTTGAGGCCACCATAGTAATCTACCCATCAAGAGCTTTCTGAAGACATAAAATTTTTCTCATCAAGTTCCAGACACAAAGTTATGATCTTTGGAAGCTTTGTATTATTGTTTTGTTTTGGAGTCATGGAAGATGACGAGTCCCCTATATCCACAAGGAAAATGACTTAGAATGCTAACACGACATATGATGTGTCACTCTAAGATAATGATCTAGGATCTTTTCATCGATGACATTGCATAAATTGCAATAAGAGCATAAATCAAAGCTTATGTGCAACATTAATTAAAGAGGACATAATCATGGAGAAAAGATGAGAAGAAGAGCAAGAACACAAGACATGATAACATAGTTCATCCCAAGAATGGACTACGTCTCCGGGCCCCCTTCAAAATGGAGAAGCTTTATATTATCTCAGCAAATAAAATTGGCATAAATACATCATTATACCTCAAGTCTGAAAAATGACCTTCTAATTTATTTCCCACATGCAAAAGCAGACATCACTGATGGACTTGTACTGAGAAAACGTGCAGAAATGAATGTGAAATCATGAAATTCTGACACTAGTCATCTCAAGACCCTCCTAGGCTCTCTGTCGCGGTTTGCATGCCAACAATTTGCAATTATTACTCAAACCTGCATTGAAAATCGTGCCCAGACTGTACTTGGGCACAGACCCCGAGATATGGTAAAAGGTTGGGTTTAACTAGAATTACATGGGCAGATAATGAAAAATGGGTTGTTAGCCTGATTGGTTGGTGGGTGTGTAATTTGAATTGTTTGTTGGGGAAGTCCCGAGGTCAAGCCCGTGGGCCTCCCCTTTTGGTAACCATTACAACCTTTATTATGATTTCATTTTTAATATAGTATAGATACTATACTATATAG
Organism: Picea engelmannii; assembly: GCA_009831015.1. Classification (NCBI taxonomy): domain Eukaryota; kingdom Viridiplantae; phylum Streptophyta; class Pinopsida; order Pinales; family Pinaceae; genus Picea; species Picea engelmannii. Next base: position 37,483 of record ML789762.1, on the reverse strand, counting down.
TCCGTTGTTCTAGAACCCTGACAATACTTTGACGCGACCATAATACAAATTGTCTCCCATTTAAACGTTGCCCACAAAAATTTATGATATTGTTGGGTTTTCCTAGGAGTTGTCAAGATACAGACTGCTGGCTGGCTGGCCCAGTGGTCGTTGTATTTTTTTGATTTGGTCATTGCCCAACCCTCATAGGGAATTTGCGAGGTGCCATGTGGCACCCAATGATTGGGCCACGCGACGCCTTCCCATTCACCGAACTGGCCTAGTCACCCGTTGACTCATTTTCCACGCATCATGCTACTGGGAGGCCGTGTGGAGGACTCTGGGTGGTGCCACATTGCATCACCAGAGGGTTCCACATGGTGTCACCTATGGGTGCCACATGTCATTCATTAATAGGCCCAAGTAGCCACAAAAAATTCCAAATTAGCCTGCCACGTGTCAGCTCCTAGGTGGTGCCACGTTGGCATGTTGACATCATCACAACATCATCCTGATGTCATCTCTTCACAATCATTTGTTGACATCAACAATATGGATGTTGAGTCACCTTGTTCACTTTCATTAGGTTGACCAAAACTTTGAACGCCCATAATTTCTTCATTTAGACTCTGTTTGAGTTGTCGTTTATGTCGTTGGAAATCTTACGATGAACACTTCGAATTGGATTAGTTTTTTCTGAGATCCTCTTGGATTACCTCCCCATTAGAAGCTTTTGGGCCTCCAAAATCCTCATCAGTCAATTGGTAGGTGAGGGAATTTCTCCCTCACTTTCTCTTTCTCGATCCACTGTGCTTTACTTGGATGTGTGCCCTTAAGGCCTACTCAAAGATATTCAACATCACTATTATTGGACAAATCGGTAAGTGTGAACACAAACGGATCTCCCTAGTTTCACCCAGAAACTAGAACAAAACAAGACATCATATAAAACTTTCCCTAAGTTTTAATTATCAAGCATACTAACTAACAAGAGATAAATGGCATACCTTTTAAGTGTAGTTTGTCCTCGCTAGTGTCATCTTCACTCCATTCAAAGGCTTATGGGATGATGAACCTATAAATAGACACAAGCCAACAAAGTGAAAGCAACAACGTATACTCAACAAAACCTATGTATGTGATCAAGGAGTCATACAATAAAATAAAACCAATTTCATGGGAAAGAAATATATTACTGTATTAGAAATATGAAAGGGAGAATACAACCAATGCCTTGATGTTGTAAGGTCCCTTCCAACATTTCCTTGCTTCCCACACACTTCTGCTCAACGGATTTTGAGACCAAGAATCTATCTTGACAAAGCAAAGCTCCAAGCTAAATCCAAAAACCCAAGCTAACTTTCCCAATGAGAACTCCTCTCCTTTTATAATATGAAAAGGATAGGGTGAGGAGTTTAGGATGATCCCATGAGATCATGGATGTGACTCGGATCCAAACCGATCGGAGGCTAACTCACCCTTGAATCTTCTCTTCTAGAAGGATCGAGAAGATTCTCTTTTTCCTTCATATGGTAAATCGTCCCACCCTTAATACTGAGCAAACTGCGACGAAGTCACATGCCAATGTGGTGCAACCTGGAGTGCGACAATCCCTCTTTATAAGGTTTTTAAAAAGGAAAATATCATATTCATCTCTCTTGAAAAATTTATCTTCATTCTTCTTAAGGGATTAGGGCAGTTGATCCTTCTAAAGACAAAGGATAAGTTTACATCATTAACAGTCATAGGGGTGATGAAAATAATGTGTAACAGTGAGCCCCCCAAAGTATGAAGTTAGAACAAAGTGATAGTTGAAATACTTTGTCGAGTGTGTGTTGGGAACAAGGAACATGTTGGTCGGAAACCTGCCAACAAACAAGGAAATACAGTACAATAATATATCATCACTGAGGTAGGCATTCCCATACTAAGAATACAAATGTCTCAAAGCACAAATGTTGACATGCAAAGATCCATGTCAAGTAAGATAGGTCATGGCCACCAAACATACACTGTGGATCCATGCCAATATGACTCAAATCTGAACATAACCACGAAAAATACAATGTGGATCTATGTGTTAAAGACTCAAATTTGAACATAGCCACGAGACATGCACTGTGGATCTATGCAACAATACAATCTAAATATACTCCAACACAACCTGAATTTGTCATAAAATATTCAGTGTCTTCATCTCCATCACTCTATAGTACGAATCTAACCATGCGAATACATGTGCTGAAGTTGAGCATGGTAGAAACCACTTGATTACCGGTCATTAATGAATACCGTTAACACGTGCGAGGGAAATCACCATTAATGCCAATGACTCCCAAGGTACTATAGTACAATCCAACAAATGTGAATTAATGAGTTGAAGTTGAACACTCGATGAAATCTCCCAATCAGGGGTCAATGATGAAAACCCACTGTTGAAAGCAAGGAAACTTGCCATTGAGGCATGCAAGTTCCAAGGTACCAATTAGTTTCTAAGTCCAATTCCTGAATAATGAGTTTAATTCGACAGGAAAAGACTCGTCACAAGAAGGCCTCAATGTATCCTCCAGCAATGACACGAAACGGGTAAAAATATTTGAATTAGATCAAAGTAACAAGTGATTCAGGGACTGACTTGGGGATGGCTGACACAATAGAAGGCTTAAGGACTGCAGAAATGGATAATGCAATAGAATTTTTTTTGGGTTGAACTTCTCTTTGAATATATTGACGACATAAAAATTGTCTTGGAAACACTGACTCAACAATAGGGATCACATACCAAAATGTAATCTTATAAAGGAGTACGATCAAGAGACAAGCAGATTTTCCAACCTAGACACAAAGTGAGTGAAAGGGTGTCATGTTCAAAGGCGACTCTTCCATAGAATACATGTTTAGATACATTTCTTTCCCAATCCCCCCCCAACCATTTCTGGTGAGTACCTCTTTATTTTTACACAAGCTTGAGGAGGATAACATATGCTTGAACTGTAAGCTCATCCTTCGGATGAGTCGCTCGGAGTATGTTTAACGAACCCTAGGAAGGAGTGGTTCGGTCCCATATGGACCTTTCGATGTTTGTTTTATGAGTCCAAAGAAAGTAAACTCGGTGGTTTTTCATATTTAGAGAGTCTAAAAAACACTTAAAGGAAACTCCAAAATGTCCTTTTTCGTAAAATAGTCTGGTGAGACCGAAAAAGAGATAATCTACCACTCAACAAAAGTTTTATTCGAATACTTTAACAAGCATGAAAAGAACAAGATCGCTCGACAATATTTTCATGTTTAAAGAGTCTGAAAAGAGCTTAAAGGGAACTCCAGGGGGTTCATTTTTCGTATAACCTTTACGAGTCCGGAAAAGTGATAAAAGTTTACTCGGTTACATTCTCAGGTATTTACGAGCATGAAAGAGAACAAAGACTAAGCTCGAGATTGTTTTCATTTTTACGCAAGCTTAAAACAAAACAAAACTATGCTTGGGATAGATTTTATTTTTACACAAGCTTAAAACTAAACAAAACTATGCTTGGACCTAGTTTCATTTTTACACAAGCTTGAACCAAAGAAAACTATGCTTGAGGTAGGTGGTTTCATTTTTACACAAGCTTGAACCAGAGAAGACTATGTTTGCGACTTCCCAACAGAGAATCCAGGGATGGTTGGTACTTAGACCTCAGCTTAAGAAGCTAGCAGCTTAAATTCAGTATGAAGTCCAGAGGCTGTAAGCATTTCCCCTTAAGCTTCATTTCGTCCAATAATACAGGCGGAGGAAAGGAAGCTTCAAATACTATACGTAACGAAGTACTTGATTCAATCGAAGAGGGGGAAAATATATTTCATTTTTTAACGAGATTGACACAGGAACAAGAACTATGCTTGCGAATCCAAGTTCAATCCTGTGACCTCTGTTTCATTTCACGAGCTTGACACAGAAACAAGAACTATGCTCGTAAGCTCTTTTTCATTTTTTTAACAAGGTTGCTACAGAAACAAGAACTATGCTCGTAAGCTCTATTTCATTTTTTAACGAGGTTGCTACAGAGACGCAAAAACTATCCTCGCTAGGTGGTTTCATTTTTTTAACAAGCTTGAAATTAGAAAACCATGCTCAAGGCTGGTTTCATTTTTTAATGAGATTTAAATCAGAAAACCATGCTCAAGGCTGGTTTCATTTTTTAATGAGATTGAAATCATAAAACCGTGCTCAAGGTTGGTTCTTGATCATGGATTTCAAGAGGACAATGCTCTGGAAGGAAACCATGTCAAGGGACAAAACACAGTCATGGCTTCCAAGAGATCTTCACTCGATGGAAAAAACACACTCTAGAAGGAACACATGTCGAGGACCACGATAGGGGTAAGGAGGTCAGGCTCCAATAGCCCTACCGAAGAGATCACCGTATCAACTACCGGATCCAAGTCATAAGATATTGAGCTGACAGTGAGATGCTCATCTACATCAGTAGCTGAAAGCATGGGAGACAATGCCACATAATTGACTTGTGGTGGGTTAGATACCGTTTGCATATAATAGTCATTCAGAGAGGTTGTTGGCTTGATAATCAAATCAGGACCAACAAAGGAGAGTTGATTAATAGTCACAACTCTTCCATTGTGAGGGAAATATATCACATGAAAAAGAGTGGACACGATAGATTTTATGGCATAGAAATAATCTTTCCCAAGGAGTAAATTGAAATCCAAGGGATTTTGGACTACCATGATGTCAATAAAGACAGTTTTCCCTCCCAAAGTTACGAGAAACTGAGGGAGGGTCCCTAAAGGTTGAATGGTTCTTCTGTTAAAAGCTAACAAAATCTACGTAAACGGTACAAGCTGAGGATAACCCAAAGCTTGCGAAGCAATAGAGGATAAAATACTAACAGACGCACCTTCACCTATCAGCGTCTAAGGAACGTCCCAACCACAAACTTGTATTGTAATCTTGAAAGGAATGTCAGAGGGAAGACGAGGTCCAATTAGTGCACCCCAATAAAAAATGACGGCCTCATTACTTGGAGGGGGTTCTACGAGAGAAGGAGGAATGCACCCCAACACAATAGAATTTGTATCAATGAGAAAACGGTGGGAAAAATCGAGTTTACTCTCTAGCGGGAGAGTAGGATCGACTGATGACTAGATTCGATCAACCACTTGGGTTTCATTCTCCAAGGGGAGAATGGGGTCGACAGGTGGAAACAGATCGACCGCTTGGGTTAAACTCTCTAACGGGAGAGTAGGATCAACCGAAGATGGGATCGGATCGACCACTTTGTCAACTAGTTCAACTAAGTACGTGACCAGATTGACTACCTGATCAACCAGACTGACTGGTGAAGGAACTAGATTGATCATTCCATCAACTAGAGCTGGGTTGAGAGTAAGCCTGCGGTAAGCAACTGGAAGTTGAGGTTGGGAAACAATCATGTCTTCCAATAATTTCAAGGCTTCATCCATATGAGGGGAAAGGTGAGTTTGATGACTCCCTCTGCATAACCTACACGGGAACTTGACTCTACTTTTCTTCTTCCCAACGGTATCCTGACTAGTTGACGGGAGGTCATCATCATGTTGTTCAGAGGTTGATGACATGGGGCGGTGAGAGTGTGTAGACCATGCTTCTATAACCTTGGATAGACCAGAGAAATCCTTAAGAAGATGGATACCCTTATAAATCTTGCAAGGGTACTTGGGATTACGGGTTGTTTGGGTGATATTGAAATCATCAACACTCTCAGCATGATTATCAATGACTGGTGGTTTTCCAACATGTTTTGTAGTGGTTGGAAGTTTGGACCTTTGGTTATTTTTCTTCTTCTTCTTATCCACCGAGTTACTAGCTTCATAGCTTTCACTTAGCGAAGAAGATGAAACAGAAGAAGACCTTGCAAGTGGAGAAGGTGAAGAAGATATTATTGGTGAAGAAGGTGAAGGATCAACATGAGGTTGATGTTCTTGGTGGAAATTGCTGACAACTGAAGCACTAGCTGCATTCGAGATTACCGGAGTGGAAAACAACCATACCGATAATCCAATTGTGAGACCTGGAGGTTCAAAGTAGCGATGTAAGGAGTACCAACGTTTCTGTAAGAAGGAAAAACAAAAGGTTCCCCTAGAAAACGTGTTACTTCATTGGTTGTTCTGGGAATTGATGCCATTAAACACAAATCCAACCTAGAGTATGTTAGGGAAAACAAAGAACACATGGTAAAAATCTAGGAAGCAACCAAGCAAACAAAACCTTCTTATAATGAACGCACTAGTTGGTGATGAAATCCAACTTCGCAGGAACAATATAAGAAGGGGCTGAGATAGAGCAGGTGAAGAGTTACGTTGAATACCTTCTTAACATAATTACGCCTTGGTGCAAGATCCCACACATAATCGTGGGTATACCCTCCAAGGATCCCGAGTGAGTTTGGCCAACGACGATTCCAGGTACTGTGAAGACTTGCCCCTCCACAGTCACCTTGTGTAAAGACCCTAAAGAAATAGGCCACTAAGATTACCAATTACGACAATGATGCCTGGGGAAACAGTCGACAGTCTAATCCATGTGCAAGGGTAGGGTATCTAAGCCCAAAATCGACTCAAGAAGGTCCCCACATAATTTTCTTCTCAAGTGACCCCCAATAATATGTGCAATCTCTACACTAAGACCAACAAAGCAGGGTGAGTAACTATGTCATCCCTAATGCGACCTCATGATTGACCCTTGTGTGAGAAGGGCTTCCCAAGACAAAATGCAATAAGTGGATTTTACCGCTCCCTAACTCAAGATTCTATGTTTGTTTGCAGCTTTGGAAAGTTATCTTTCACACCTACTCCAAATCCCTACAACTAATCTAATGTAGGTTTGCTACCAAAAAATATAAAAATGTCTAATCAATTTTTATAAGTGCTTTATTTTAAGGTTCATGTTACTCAAGAGGAAAATGGCATGGACTAAATGATGTTTTGACCGACTCTAAACAATGGAAAGAAATGAGAATGCACATATTTCACTTCGATGAAAGCTATATTACGAGAAGGAGAAAACATTTACCATTCCTAGATGCATAATGTCCCAAAATTTTATTAAACTCATCAATATCAAGAACTTTAAGAAGTGAGCTAAAGGGACTGTACACCAATNNNNTTTCTTTTAAAACAAACTATTCAGAAAAATAAATATTCTTGCACTAAACAATTCTAAAGAAAAAACAATGCTTTGTAACTGAAAGACACTCAAAGCAAGAGATCAAATCTTTCAAAAGAAAACAAGCTAAAAAAAAACAAGGAATGGCCAAAAGTAGATTCAAAGTTGTCAAGCAGACTGTAATTAGACCCAACAAATCACCCCAAAACCATATCTAAGATCTGGGCAAGAAAAACCATCCAAAATTATTTTTTCACACAATTGTCACAGGCTGTCATACTAAATCAGTGCGATGATCCCTGATCGTCGCAGGTAACTGAAGACCACAGTGCGACGATGTCGCACTGTCTCTCAAAATAGGAGTGCATCGATCCTAAATTGTCGCACTATCCCTCAAAGCAGGGTGCAACGATCAAAGGGAAAATGGAAAAAATAAAAAGTAAGAAGGTTTTTCTAGTGGAGTTTACCAGTTAGAGAGTCAATCTAGATCTCCCAGTGACTTAGAAAATAGAACCCATGCAATCAAAGAAAGAAATCAAGATAAACTAGGAAAACAATCTGTTCCACAATATGGTCTCCAATTTTGTTATCAGACAAATTAGTAAGTGTGGACACAAACAGATCTCCCTAGTTTCACCCCGAAACTAGAACAAAACAAGACATAATATAAAACTTTCCCTAAGTTTCAATTATCAAGCATACTAACTAACAAGAGATAAATGAAATACCATTTAAATGTCGTTTGTCCCCGCTAGTGTTATATTCACTCCATTCAAAGGCTTATGGGATGTTGAACCTGTAAATAGACACAAGCCAATGAAGTGAAAGAAACAATGTATACTCAACAAAACATATGTATGTGATCAAGGAGTCATACAATAAAATAAAACCAATTTTAATGGAAAGAAATATATTGTTGTATTAGAAACATGAAAGGGAGAATACAATCAATGCCTTGATATTGTAAGGTCCCTTCCAACAGTTCCTTGCTTCCCACACACTTTTGCTCCACGGATTTTGAGACCAACAATCTATCTTGACAAAGAAAAGCTCCAAGCTAAATCCAAAAACCCAATCAAGCTAACTTTTTGTTAAGCCCTAATATTGTCTCATTACCCATTAACTGGGGCATATTACATTAGTAATGTTATTTTATTTATGTCGGCTTTATTCCATTAGTTGTAATTATACCTCCTAGTCTCCTATATATACCAAGGAGACATTTTCATTTTGAATCATCTTGTACTTGAACATTTATGTGGGGTAAAAGGAGGTTGCCCCCTCGAAGAGGCTTATTATCTGAAGTTATCTCTTTTTCAAGGCATTGAGTACTTATTATGAGGTTTTTCTATGCTATATTGATATTTGGTTCTTAACATATGGTATCAGAGCTCAAGGTCTTGGGGTATCACTGCTACATCTAAGACACCTTGGCATTTTAGCTATAAATTTTTTTCTACAATGTTTCAAAAGGAACGGCTTGGATGATATTTAGTAGATAGACCAAGTTACATTGGGTTAAAATTTCAGCTCCTGAGGCCTTACACTTTCGGAGATACAACCTGTGCAAGTTAAGGTTCTGGAATAATCCTGAACTGAGTCATTGCAGAATTTTCGCTATAAAAAATTTTCTATAATGTTTCAGACCCTGAAATCTGGAAGATATTTACATAAATTAGTAAGGTATCTGTGGTCAAAATTTTAGCTTCTGGTCATCGTACATTTTTATATACACCTTGTGGAAGAGAGGGTATCTGACTAGTCCTATTGACTAGTCTCAAGAAGGTGTTCCAAGTAAAACAATCGTAACTTCTTCCTAGAGTATCCAAATTTAGTGAGACTAACTGCATTGGATAGTTGATAGTCTGTAGTATTTCTGGTATGAGTTTCAAAATTTTATATCAATTATTTTGTGCGGGGCATGCTATACAAGTTAGATCTCTTGGAAAGTTAAAAAATCAGCAAGTTGTGGGGAAGTTATTGTAAATTCCATTTGGCACATCCAATTTTGATCAGACCTGTGGCATTGCAGAGAAGAAATATCAGAGAACTACAAAAAATAAATTTTCATACTCAGAAGGGCCGAAACTTTGGATATACAATAGAAGAAATATTGTCTAGCAGAACCACCTCAAAATCAAGGTTCAAAAGTGATACCTGGTCAACATGCCACCCAAAAAGGGAACTTCGACACCAAATTAGCCTCCAGAAAATCCTACATGGACTCTTGATGAAGGTGAAGAAATGCGTAGGGACATAAATGATTTACAAAAGAAGTTAGTAACAAAATATGAACTACAAGAGATGATGGATTCAACAGAAGCTAAGTTTGAGGCAATAAATACTAAGATGGATGGTTTACAAGGGGAAATCATGGAAGGATTGAAAAAATTCCTAATAGAGAGGACACCTGAAAGTGAAAATGTATCCCATTAAAGTCATGATGAGGACACAAGGAAGGTGAATCCAGAATGGAGAAACTCCAACTTTGGGTTGAAGACCAACCACATTCCTAAGATCGATATGAGGAAGTTTGATGGCATGGACCCAATCACATGGATACTTCAGATGGAGCAATTCTTTGATCTACATAATGTTCCAGAAACACAAAAGGTACAAATTGCTTCTTCATATTTAGAACCCAATCAATTTGTATGGTATCGCTGGCTTTGTTCTCGCAAATCACTCGTCACTTGGACAATTTTCAAGGAAGAAATGATAACACACTATGAGGATACAAGGAGCAATACCTTCTTTAGCCAATTGATAAATCTCAAGCAAAAGGGTTCAGTTACAGAGCACATTGAGAACTTCCAAAGATTGAATATAAAGGTAACAGATATTCCAAATG
>ML789762.1:0-24614 GCA_009831015.1 Picea engelmannii | reverse complement strand
AGGTGTTGCAAAAGATTGGTACTATGGCATACAAATTGGATTTGCCTGCATCTTCACGAGTACACCCAGTTTTCCATGTTTCATGCTTAAAGAAGGTTATAGGTGACAAGATCCCAGTTCAAACTATATTGTCAGAACTTGACAAGGAAGGAAAAATCATATTGGAGCTTGAAGCCATCACTGACACAAGAATTTGCCAGTTGAGGAATAGATCCATTTCATTGTATCTCATTAAATGGAAGAAACTACCAGTTGAAGATTCCACTTGGGAAGATGAGTCTTTTATACAGAAGCATCCAGAGTTACTCAGGCATTGAAGACAACACTTGTCTCAAGGGGAGGGGCATGTTAAGCCCTAATATTGGCTCATTACCCCTTAACTGGGGCATATTACATTAGTAATGTTATTTTATTTATGTCGGTTTTATTCCATTAGTTGTAATTATACCTCCTAGTCTCCTATATATACCAAGGAGACATTTTCATTTTGAATCATCTTGTACTTGAACATTTATGTGGGGTAAAAGGAGGTTTCCCCATCGAAGAGGCTTATTATATGAAGTTATCTCTTTTTTAAGGCGTTGAGTACTTATTCTGAGGTTTTTCTATGCTATATTGATATTTGGTTCTTAACACTTTCCCAATGAGAACTCCTCTCCTTTTATAAGCTAAAAAGGATAGAGTGAGGAGGTTAGGATGATCCCATGAGATCAGGGATGTGACTCAGATCCAAACCAATAAGAGGCTAACTCACCCTTGAAGCTTTTCAAACTGCGACGACGTCGCAGGACAATGTGGTGCAGCCTGTGATGATCCTAGATCGTCGCACCCTTAACACTGAACAGAGTGCGACGATCCCTCTTTATAAGTTTTTTAAAAAGGAAAATATAATATTCACCTCTCTGGGAAAATTCATCTTCGTTCTTCTTCAGGGATTAAAGAAATTGATCCTTCTAAAGACAAATGATAGGTTTACATCATTAACGATCATAGGGGTGACAACAATAATGTGTAACAATCACCCCTGTGTGAATTACTCGTCCTTTTGTCCAAGATGATATCTTCCTTTAACTTGTCCAAGTACTCAGGAGAAAACTCGTCCACTGAAGGTACTGAAACACTCTCCCTTTGATCCATGATCATCGGAGGCCCATAAAGTTTCAGGTTCTTTACATTTACAACTGATTATATCTGCATATACAGTGATAGATTGAGGAGAAAGGAAATTGTGCCAATTTTCTTCAAGATGGTGAAGAGTCCATATCTGATGGATTTAAGCATCTTGCCTTCTCCCTTCAGTCGAACTCTATTGATGTGGAACCAAACTTGATCTCCCCCTTGAAACTGGTGATCAACTATGTGTTTGTCATACCATAACTTGGGATGTTTGTTGTAGTAGCCTCGGATCACATGAACCATTGTTATGTTAAAAACCTTTGTCTGTCTGTTGGTATGTGAATGGAAAGAAGTACTCCTCTTCAGCTTGGTGTCCATCATTCTCCACAAAAACTTTCCAAGGAATCGAGCACCCCTTTACATTCATGGTTACAATTACATTCATTTGAGGCAAACATAACCTCATCGAATACATTCCAATTCACTCTACCCCAAAATGTCCAAATACAAGAGAAGTGTATTCTTCTCAAATTACATGCATTTTCAAAATGGTAGGAATACACGATTTACCCAAATGGTAGAATAGTTTGTCCTAGAAGAAAAATCATTTCACCTGCAATCCATGGATTAGTCTCTCAAATACACCTTTGAAGAAATAACCAATAACATCTTTTTCAACATAGCTAACATGAGTATTATTCAAAACAATAGATGTAAAACTAGGAGGTATAAAGGTACATCTAGTCTCATGGCATCTACACTGGTACTGGTTGCAATCTTGAATGGATGTTGAAGGTCCGGTCGAGTTAGTATTGGTGTGGGGTTGATCTTTTTTTTCAAAGTGTCGAAGGCCCTTTTCTATCCACCTCCCCATTGAAAGACCTATCTCATCTCAATTATTTCATTTTTATGTAAAGGATTACGAGCATCGAGAGCATTAGACTTATTAGGTTCTTTTGTTTTCACAAGTATGTTCTTACAAGTATGTATAGCTCTCTTCATTTGACAAGCACTGATAAGTGATGGGTTAGCTTCCCTGCTATGAGATCTAACAATATACTCCAATCCATATTTTGTGAGATGGTATTTGTTCTATTTTTGGAAGAATATAGTGTTTTTGTCATAAAGATAAGGACTCCCTAGTACAATACTAGAGATATCCAAAGGAACCACATCCAAATAAACCTCATCTATCAACTTAAAAGCAATAACAAACCTCAATATACACTAATTTGTAATGTGAAGCTTTGCATTGTCATGCACCCAACCAAGAGGGTAAGGTTTCTGGAGAGGTCTTGTGGTTAATCCCAATTTCTTTACGATCTCTTCAGATATCAAGTTAACTTGTGATCCCAGATCAAACAGAGTTTCCACTTTTGTGTGTTTTGTCACTACTCTTATGTGGAATAATTCACTTCTTCTTTCATCATTTTCAAGAGATGGAATTTTAGAACTTGATCTAGCATGCAAGGAAACTTTACCTTGTAATCCAACTGTTGTGATATTTTCCTCATCACCTGAGTTCGAACCTAGGTCTTGTTGCACGGTAGAAATAATTTTTTTCTTCCTTTGGCCACCAAATCGCTTCGATCTTAACTCCAAATGCAGCTTCCAATAATGCTCATCATCATGTCCATATTTTTGGCAATGAGTACACAATTATTTTTCTCCCTCTTCCATTATTGTAGCTATCCTCTTATCCTTTCATTTGCCTTTCCTTTTGAAATTGTCTTCTAAATGCTTGTGATCTTCCTGTACATTCTTTCCCTTGCTTTCAAGGTGAGTTTCTTGCACACAAACCTCATCTAATTTTGTGGAGCTAAACAATAATAATGTATGTTGAATGTATTTGTGAAGTACACCAATATACTTCATTAAAGTTTCATGAGAATCTAAAAGAATATTCAATGCAAGTGCTTGTTTCCTAAACTCCTCTTTAAAACTATGAACACCTCGACCTTTACCATGTTTTAGATTTTTCCATTCCATCATGGATTTTTGAACATAACCCAATGGATAAAATTGTTTTTTCAACGTAGATGTAAATTCAGACCATAAGAAAGGAGTTTACCATTATGCTTACTACCTTTCTAAAGTTTTCTCTCACACCATACAAGGGTTGTTCCTTCCAGCCGAAGAGAACCCAACTGGATCTTTGCCTCTTCCACTTCGATCTATCGTACACGACAGTAAAATTTAATTTGCATGATCCAATTATTAAGCTTATATGCATTAGCTTCTGTTATCGAACTAATCGGTAGGTGCAGACACTAACTTATCTCCCTAGATCCACCTAGATCTAGAACAAAACACACCAGAACATGACGCTTTCCTTAAGTTTTAATTATTGAATTTACTAACTAAAGAGGGATGAGTGACATACCATTTAAATGTCTCTTCCTCTTGCCATCGCCATCCTAGCTCCGTTCCAATGCTCATACAATGATGGACCTGCAAAAGAACACAACCAACCAAAGTGATAGTAATAGTATAAACTCAATATAAACCTATGTATGTGATCAAGGAATCATACAATAAAACACAACAAGCTTTATAGGAAAGAATCATATTACTGTATCATATTAAATGTGAAAGAGAGATTACAACCATNGCCTTGATGTCGTAAGGTCCCTTCCAACTGTCCTTCGTTCCCCACACACTTCTTGCTCCAAGGATTCTGAGACCATGGATCTGATAGCTACTCACAATCTATCTTGACAAAGAAAATCTCAAAGCCACTCCAACCAAGCTAATAATTCCAAGCCAACCAAAGCTAACAAGCTCAAGAACCCCTTCTCCACGAGAGCTCCTCTCCTTTTATAATTTGAAGAGGATAAGGTGAGGAGGTTAGGATGATCCCACTAAATCATGAAAGTGAGTAAGATCCAAACCATTCGGATGCCACCTCACCATGGAAGTTTCTCCTTCTAGAAGATTCGAGAAAACGCTCGTTTTCCCCATGTGTAAGCATTCTCGCACCCTGATTATAGTGCAACCCGTGAACTGTTCGCACCCTAGCTATGATGTAGCCTGTGAGAATTAGGCATTATCACACCCTAATACATAGGCAGCCTGCGAACTTCCTTTTTTGTAAGGTTTTTACTCAGGAAAATGCAACTTCTTTTCTCAGGAAAAGTTCTTCTCCCTTCTCTCTTCAGGAACTCAGGCCACTAACCCCTCTGAAGGAAACATATAGGTTTACATCATTAACGGTCATAGGGATGATGAAAATAATGTGTAACAACTTCTCCATTAAACACGGGAAAAATAAATTTCACATCTAGTTTCAACAATGGATTTTTAGAAGTACTTGGATGAAAACTAGAATGATGAGAATAAGAGGAGAAGGAGGAATATCTTGAACTTGAAGATGGCGATGGAGGCTCAGGAGGATCTCCTCCAATTCCATGGTTCACTGAAGCATTGTCCTCTTCTTTCACTTCCTTCTTCTTCTCCTTCTTTGCCACTCTCTTCTCATAATCTGCAAACAAATTTTCTACTATGTCTGACATGCAATAGAAAGCCTTGTGGAAATTCTTCTCATAATCTTTATGAAGTTCTTCATCTCCCATTTTCCTTCTTCGAGTTGCATGTCCAATCTCTCAGTTGGAATTCTTAAGTTTTCCTTCACCTGCTTTGAGCTTGTCCCTTTTAAGCATTCACACTCGCAATTTAAGTCAAAGAAGACCGCTTTGATACCAACATGATACAAGATCTTTTCATCGATGACATCACATAAATTGCATTAAGAGCATAAATAAAATCTTATGTGCAACATTAATTAAAGAGGACATAATCATGGAGAAAATATAAGAAGAAGAGGAAGAACACAAGACATGATAACAAAGTTCGTCTGAAGAATGGATTATCTCTTCGGACCCGCTTCAAAGTGGAGAGGCTTTATATTATCTCAACAAATAAAATTTGCATAAATACATCATTGCACATCAATTTTGAAAAATGGTCTTCTGGTATGTTGCCCAGATGCAAAAATAGACATCACCGGTGGACTCATGGAGAGAAAGTGTGTAGAAATGATTGTCAAATCATGAAATTCTGACATTGCTCATCCCAGGCCCTTCCTAGTCTCTTTGCCTCGATTTGCATGCCAACAGTATGCAATTATTACTCAAACCTGCATTGAAAATCATGCCCGAACTGTACTTGGGCACAGACCCCAAGCTCTGGAAAAAGGTTGGGTTTAAATGGAATTACATGGGAGAATAATGCAAAATGGGTTGTTAGGTAGAATGGTTGGTGCGTGTGTAATTCAAGTTGTTTGTTGGGGAGGTCCTAGGGTCAAGCCCGCGAGCCTCCCCTTTTGGTAAACATTACAACCTTTGTTATGATTTTGTTTTTAATATAGTATAGATACTATACTATATAGTCTGACCATTATAGAACTTTGCCAATACTTTGACATGACCACAATACAAATTGTTTCCCATTTAAACATTGCCCGCCAAAATTTATGATACAACCGGATTTTTGTGGGAGCTACTAGGATACAGGGCGTCGATCGGCTCAGTGGCCGTTATATTTTTTTGATTTGGTCATTACCCATCCCTCATTGGGAATTTACGGGGTGCCAAGTGACACCCGATGATTGGGCCACGTGGTGCCTTCCCATTCACAGAACTGGCCCAGTCACTTGTCGACTCATCTTCCACGCACCATGTTGTTGGGAGGCCACATGGCGACCTCCGGGTGGTGCCATGTGGCATCACCTAGGGGTGCCACATGTCACTCATTAGTAGGCCCAAGTGGCCACTAGAAAGTCAAGATCATGTTTCCATGTGTCACCTCCTATGTGGTGCCATGTCGACATGCTGGCGTCATCTTTGCATAGTCATCTACTGACGTCAACAAAACATACCCTGAATCACCCTGTCGACTTTGACCAGGTGGACTAAAACTTTGAATGCCCATAACATATTCGTTCAGACTCTGTTTGAGGTGCCATTTCCATCATTGGAAAGCTTGTGACAAACACTTCGACTTGGTGTTGTTTTTGTCGAGGTTTGAGGACTTTGAATTTTTTCCCTTTTAGATCCTCCTGGATCAGATAACAATTGATGTGGTAGATGATATGTCACTTGGGTCCACATGGAAAATGATCTGACATGATTTGGATTTTGTTATTTATTATTTTGTTATTTTTTTGATTTAATTTATTATTAAATTTTTTTATTTACCCTGGAATCTATGATTTTGGTTTTACATTTATCCGGGGTGTGGTCAACCCCAGAGGCATGCTATCCAGATATAGAGGAGCATGACTTCATTTTCGATTTATTTCAACTCATAATAGTAAGCCTTCACATTCTAAACCCATGAAAGTATTTTTCATTGGTGCACGTGGGATAATAAATTCACCTTGAAAATCAATGGCTAAGATTAACTCTGGAATTTGATCAATAGTGGTTGAGCATTATCTTTGGGAGGCCATATTTGGAGTTCTAAAAGGTAAAGTTCAACATAAAATAGCTCCTTATAAAGTTGAGAATGTGTGGAATGGTTTGGAAAAGTTATTTTTGGAAAATTCACGGTGGAAATGCCTAGAAAAATCACAATAAATTGTTGCACGATTTCACTTTTATTTTTCTCAAGTTTTTATTATTTTGATAAAGTTTGTCAGTTTTATTTATTATCAATTTTGTTTTTGGATTTATTAATGTACATGTGTGGATTTAAAATGATACGAGAGTGCTTTTCAATGCAAAATAAATCCAATGTACCTAATCATGAGGAGCCACGTACATAACAAATTTTTCTATATTATTGAGTTGGAGGCCTTTGACTGAAAGAAGATATAACCCATAACGATGCAATTGCCCAAAAAATTATTATTCCTTAGAGATTATAGAATGTAAGGAATGAAAAAGAAGCCATCCAAGTTTGATTATAAAATAATTTTTTTTCTATGAATAAAGGGAGAGGACAACGAGAGAGAAATCCCACGCTATCATGGAGATGAACCTTGAGTTTGTCATCGCCAAGAGAGGTCGATCGTTGCATGAAGAAGCATGTGCTTTCGTGGTGGATCAACATTAAATATGACAACAAAGGAGGCCATGTTATCATTGTTTGAAAGGGATTATTTTATAGTGTTTGTAGTGTTCGATTAATCACAACAGTTGGAATATCTTGTGAAATAAGCTAGATTTCTCTACCTTAAAGCAAGACTTCATTTTTGTTCAGCTTGAAATTTGTGATTAAACTGTATATTTATATCAATGAGATAATGAGTTTTAAGGCTAGTTTTTTGTCTGGAAATTGATTGTGTAAATGGATTGTATTTCATTTTACATTCTTGTAGGTGAATGACTTGAAGTTGAGATTTGGACTACTTGACATTTCTTTCATTTTTCTATGATTTCCTTTCAAATAATAATTAGACATGGAGTACATCATTTGTTCATTCAAATAATTGTTTATTTGAAGGGATTAAGGAATTGTATTTAAGCTTAATAATTACCTGATTTAGTGAACTATTTCCTATATCTTGTAATTATTCTTATATTTGTGTATGAAGTTATTCTCAACTTGAACCTAGATATCTATGATGTATTAATTAGATATAGGATTACATTTACATAATTAAATAGGACTTCATTTAGAATTTAGGAAATATTTAATGAAAGTCTCCTTTCAAGGAGAAATCTCTTTTGGTGGCAACCGGGCCCACATACTGGTGGACGTTGCCATCCCAAACAAGTATAGGTCTAATTGGGGCCTTGATTAGGTGACGATCCCCTATTGCAGGAAGTAATTTTTCCACCTGTCAATAGGTTCCAGGGTGGGTTCATCCTAGGGAGAAGGTATATAATCCACTAATTCCAACTCAAGATTGGCTTGCTTCAATATTTCATTGGGATGGTCTGATTGGGATACATCAATTTGAAATATTTTGTGTTCCTTACATATATGCCCTTTGAAATACTTCTCATCAAAATTATAACAAATTTTGAGGCGTTGGTATGGCATCAGTTCTTCCTTAGTCAACTTGTGGACCCATAAGGGCTAAGAGGGTGAAGGGGTTATTATAGGTTCCAAAGGCATGTGTATGCAAGGAATAAAAGGGTTTTTTTTGGTCTGTGCATTGGCCAATATTTGTGACTCTCACTAGTACAAAATGGGTAATTAGTGGCTATGTGACCAAAATCGTTAACACGACAAACTTATACTACCAAAGTTGAGCAATTTTAAATAACACAACTAAAAATGACTAACTTAAATGACCAATTTAGTTCAGGGATAAAAAATACAACTACATGAATATGAATTAGTAGTATTTATGTTGATGATTTGACATAACCACAAAACTTGCATTCCCTCATGCTTAAGAATATTATGGTCTTCGACATCCTCAAAATTTAATTTTGTTTGTTTGTTTATTTACACCTTCTCCTAGCTAGTTTGGAGGAATGTCACATGCCTACAAAGTTCCATATAAATCCTCAAGTTGCAATTTCCTTTTCTATCCATGTCACATTGTATTAACATAATTCTTTTTTTATTATCAATGGAGTCGGTAGCTTGGAAATCCTTTTCTAGATGCCACCCAAGATTGATCTTGTCTGCTACCACTATAATCGTTGGAGAAATTGCACACCCCACAAGCACAACTCTTGGGTAAGGGAAGAATTCAAACCTAGGTTGAGTCGTGTTTAGTTGGACACCTTATGGTACGGGATGACTATTATCCGGCCAAACCGTTGTGGGTATATTAACATAATTCTTATTCACCTATATTGAAATCCCCTATGGGCTTGAAAACCATAATCCTATAACAACTTTACATAGCCCTTAATAGTCATACAATGTATATGTGTGTGTGTGTGTGTGTGTGTGTGTGTGTGTAAAATATATGTCTATAGTAATACAATAATTGTAAAACATATGTATATAGTAATACAATTAATATATATTACAACTTAATACAACATATAATAATATATAAGAATTTAATTACTTGACTGAGTCTTAATAGTCATTTAGACATACCATAGTCATTATACAATAATCATAGTCCGTGGCACGATTTAGAATCCCAATTTCATAGCGACACATATGGAGCCACCATGAAACTTGTAACAACTCAGTTGGCACCAAATGTTTGGCATGGGCGGGAAGGGAGGTTTTTTGGGGTGGGGTTTGAGAGGCAATTTGCTACCATTAGTTTCTTTATGTGTGATTTGGTTGAGGAGAGGTGTTTTTGGGGTCGAGATGGACGGGAAGGGGGGCATTTTGGTAGGGGTATGAGAGGAAATTCGTGAAAAAATAGTTTATTTCCTATTCCATTTGGTTGAGGAGAGGCGTTTCTGGGGTTGGTATGAGGGGTTTTGGAGGTTCCATGGAGAGAACATAAACCCTCAATTGGAAATTCAAAATCTAGGATATTTATAACAAATTCCCATTATTTTATTAATACAACTAGGCGTTCATTCTCTTTGGAATTTGTTTTGCGATTCAATAAGCAATTATGGCATTATAGATGGTGTATTTTTCTGACTTTATGCTAATCAATATCATTTTTTATATTAATGTTAGGGACATAAATGCATGATTCCTTATGTTGTTACCCATAATCTGCATCTTGAGCAATTTGGCTAGGTGGTTCTACTATTATTTCCTCGGACAACTAAATGGAATCTTTAAAATCGAGAAAGAACGACAGGAAATTGGAGCTAAGGGATTTTCTTTTTTGACTTGTCTATTTAGTTTCTTAGAAAGGTTTGTATGTAAATTTCACATTGAATGAATGCATGGTATAGTGTTAAGAAATACGAAGTTATTTGCAAGATTTTGTGGACACCATTTTGTTGTTTCCATATGTATGTTTTTATGGGTAGAAAATGCAAAGTATATGACAAAATCAAGCCCTGGCTTCCATTTTGTTTTAAAAGGAACCTACCCCTCTTGTAAAAACAACATCTTTACCGAAGCTAGCATTTTCTTCCCTTTTAAATACTTGTTTCAAACTTATCGCTTCAACAATGTATAAGTATCTTGCATCTGAGTAGATTAGACCCTGTATAAGTATCTTGCATTTGAGCAGGTTAGACCCTATATATGTATCTTACATCTGATCAAGTTAGACCATGCATAAGTATATTGCATCTAAGTAGGTTAGAACAATGTAAAAGTATATGATATCTTGATACATCATCACGTATGCTGATAGATCCTACCACCTGTGAACAAAGTGTCATCGTGCTATCGTTGAGATGATATTCATATCATGTTGTTGGATCTAGGGCATACACTGAGTGCCTATTAAATAGTTCTCGATCATATCCCTCTGTTCTTATCCACCAATGTGGTGATGAATCTGGACTAGTAGCGACTTGCATCCTGTTATCACTATAACAATTTCTGTGTGAAATCTAATTTCCAGGACTTAGCAAGGCGCTAAACTAATATGGAAGTGTGATAAACTGGAGGACATGACCAAATATAGCTGGACGAGGCTAAAGCTAGCAACAATGTGGAGTTGATGGAACCTAGTGGAACATAGATCGTGGGTGCTACAGATCAACGGTTAGGGATCGTTTCAGGCGGAGAACTTGCACGGAGGATAATTCCCGAAAGCGGGTCAAAAAGAAAATCATGGTTTCGACTCAGGATCACGTGGCGCCACTGGGTGCATTTCAGGGCGATGAGCGGGTTGTCCCAAACCGTCCCCCCCCAAAAAAATAAAATAAAATCAGAAAGTATATAAAGGGGCGTGCTAGTCGTTATTTTATTGTTTTTCAAATTGGTGGAATGCTGGAAGATTGGCGTGACTGCCCTATTCGAACTAAATCTCAACAGTATGCCAAACTCACACATTTTCCACTCATTTACATGTATTTTTCATCGCTACCATGGACCCTATCATTACGTCAGTTGCAGAGCAAGATCCCACGTCGGACAAAGAAACCCTAATTGACAGAGATTCAGATGTGTTTGACACTGAAATAATCGTTTCGCCCATGTTCGTCTCCAGAGCTAACCTTTAAGATAGTGTAAGAAACATGTACCCTTCCTTGTAGCAGTCCAGGCCACGATAGTCCCTTATGCTGTCAAGGTCACATTCCTTTTCCAAAATTTATAGGTTGGTGTGCAGAGCAACACTCACAAGAAGAGAAAGTCGTCCTAAATAAGCTAGGGTCTGATGTCCTATGTAGAGTAGATAACCCATCAATTCGATATGCCCTCGGCATACCAAAGTCTCCCTCCGCAATGTCTAAACCATTCAAAGAAGAAAAGATAATCACGGTTTACAGGGAATTTCCCTCCGAAGTCAAAAGCCTATTTTTGCAAACAATTGTCAATCCAGAGCATATTTCCGAGAGTTTGTCCCTGTCAATAAGTGTAAATATCATGGTTATTGAAGTCCAATGGGTTTGTTCCATACTCAGTCAGATTTTAGGTTTAGATAATGACAAGTATGTGGTTGAGGTCATGTTAGGTTTTCTATTATCATTCTTCCAGTCAGAGTCCAGTCAGTTAGTTCGCATCAGCTTTGATAGATTCATAGATGATAATATACACAAGCAACTAGTGAATTTTCAATCACTAAGACATTTCGGATATTACACATACCTACTGAAGACTTTCCTAGAGACAAGCAAGAGAGATTTCCATGAAGAAACATTCATATCAACTGAATGCAAAAGAATCACAATGCTCATATTTATCAACAAGGTCATGTCAAGAGTTTACAGCTTGATTTTCAACACTGGTCTGCCAAGAGTCCTAGATGACATGAGGATTTATTTGCAGCCAAATCCATAAAACAAAGTGGGGGACATGGTGTTGTTCATGAATTCAATAGTGATATGGGTGTATGGTTGTCATGAATCCCCCTATCTTCTGCCTATCTTTCTGACACCCAGATTCTTTGCCCTCAAATTCATCAGGCAAAGAATTATATTAGAGACAAAGCACGTCCTAAAACAACACACGACATCCAACCTCAAATTCCCTTTCATTATTGGGCCCTTCATTGTAAAAACTAGATCATGCTTATCTTAGATCCAAGCCAAGATCAAGGAGTTTGGATTTGCATAACTATAGGGGAGAAGATATGATCCACATCAGATCATATCCAAGAGAAGACCGATAAACAAACATGCCCTTTATGAGCATGAGCATGTTGAGGGATTTGACAAATTGGCAAATCTAGATGTTTGTGCTGATATGGAAGAAATATTGTAGCCAACTCAAACACAAAAAATGGAGGCAACCTTGCAACAAACTCAAATACATCGGACTCCTCAGAAGCTGATAGTCAAAGTTCCCAAGATAAGTGTTTACAAAAAAAGGAGTAGTTCAGAGGCCCTGGGCACCAGTAGTTAGTAGACTGTTCCTAAAAAGATGAAGATCACACAATCCCCACAGATAGTGGATCTAGAAGAGGAAGAGCTCAAAGGTTAGGTAAATATGGATATGATGGAGAATGGTATCAACAATGTAGAATTTGGGAAAGGAAGCAAGCTCCAAAGTGAAGACAACTCAAAAAATTTCAGCAACAAAAAGCACATCTTTGATAAGGCAGCTGGAGCAGCGTATCAATCTAAAGAGGATTTGGCAAAGAAATACGCTGAGAAGAGAAACCTGGCCATGAATGAAATGAGGGAGTTAATCTGTGAAGTAGAAAATATATCTCAGCATAAGTCTTCTTTGTTCACAGTGAGAGATGTAGAGAAGAAAACAATCAATATAGTAGTTGCAGATGAGGATAAAGTATTTGAAATCAAGATGAAATATGATAACATTAGTGCTCTTGACAAAGTGAAATTCCACAAGAATACCAGTGACATGTTGTATTCATATTAATTGGGTCTAAGACTAAAGAATTCAAATCTGTCAACTTATGCACTTAAGTTGGAAGGGCAGTTGAGGCAAGAGAAAACATCCAACAGAGATTGGTAAACTCAGGTCAAGAGGCTAGAATCTAGAGGCCCTTAGGGAGTAAAATCCTCCTTAGAAGAAAAAGACAAGTTGATTCAAATCTTGAAGAAAAAATTAAAGATGTCTTCCATAGAGCATCCACAAACAACATAACTGGTTGCTCTAAAACAGGAGAAGGAGGCATTTAGACAAGAGGCATTGAATTACAAGGCCAAGGTATTACAGCTGGAACAAGAAAAAGTGAACTGGTCACATGAGCATACAAAAGTACCAAACATGGTTGTAACTGTACCTTCTACTGCAGAAGTTGGGCCAAGAACTAAAGGACTTGTCCAGGCTATGTCCCAAGTCATCCTGAAGGTGGGAGAGATCAAAGGTCTAAAGAGATATATAGATAAGTTGCAGCAAGAAATGAAAACAAAGGATGAAAGGATGGCTCAGTTCCAGAAGGAGAATCAAGCTTTGCAGGAAAGAGTAAACAAGCTTAAGACAAGGTTGAGAGGCAAAAGACTTTTGCAGGGAGCCAAACACATCATCTGGGATTCTATTACTGAAGCTTCCAAGTTTAGGGTGTACTTTAACTTTATCGATGACAAAGATAGCATGGCCATCACAACCAGAAGCAGATGCACTATTGTAAATGAGACCTTGGCTAAGAAACCACCAGAGTGGGCCCAAAATGCTATAAACCTGCTGAATTCCATCCCCACTACAAAACTTCAGACCATTGGGGTCAAAGATAGGACTACATTGATCATTTGGGCCACAAGGGTTATTGACAAGCATAACATGCTTAAATCATTCCAAACCAAGGCCATATAGATGGAGCAGAGTATACAGGAATTCAAGGATATGTTTGAAGAGTTGTTCATCAAAGGCCTCCCACCATTTTGGGATAGAAAAGGGAAATTATATGATTGGGAGGAATACAACTCTTGCCTCGCCCAATGCAGAATGGATCACTCCAAGTTTGAAATCCTGGAGGAAAACTTGAAAGGAGCCACCCTGGTAGAATATTTGATCACAGATTTTGAGATCTTGAATCAGTTCAAGACAATCAAGATCGGACTACCAATCATGACGTATGCCTCTTGCATTGACCTAAAGATCCTAGTCAAGGAAATGATGGGCTACGATATCCCTTCTGACTTGCAGTGGAAAGAAGTAGTGTGGCTAGGAAAAACAAAGTGTAGTCTGAAATTATTTTATTTTCTTTGCTCTATGCTCATAATTTAGCAAATATTGAGAAATTTACTTGTCTCGTTCATCCTTCTCTTCCATTAACATACATTCCCAAGAAGATGAGAGATGTAGAATTTAGTGCAACACCCCACATTGTATATTTTGAACTGAAGATCTTCAACGTTTTTAATGGTGCTTTATTAATCTCTATGTCTGTTTATTTATTGTATATTTTGAACTGAAGATCTTCACAAATGATTTACATGATAAGATGTTTTGTTTGGGCAGAGAGCAGGTAGGATATGGGCAGGTCACAAAGAAAGCTCAAGAACAACGAAAGCTCAAGAATAGTGAAGCCTTTGACAATATAGATCAACCTTCCTCATGTGGATGCTGGGATGATTGATACATATCCTTTGCTCAAAGATAATATTCCAAGGGTTTTAAAAACATGATACCTAGACATAATCATGAGAAAAATCGAAAAACCTAGTATATTAATTAATTGGTCGTTACAAGTTGTTGCATTAAATGTCTACTAAGAATTTTATCTTAGACAATCAGTAAGTTAATAAGTAGATTTACAAGTTATTTTTAATTTTCTAATTCATCGCTAGATAAATTATTACCTAGTGATTTCCTTGTTGAAAATAATTGCAGTTCACTTAATAATTTACACTTGCTGAAATAATTCACTGAAACAAATAACAGAAACAAAATAAAATTATAGAGTATATTATATTAATTCAAGGAATTGAATTCTAAAATTATAGAGTATTATTATATTAATATCAATGGTAATTATGTTAATCATAAACTTGTGTGAAATCTAATCTTATGACTAAGGTTAAAGTTGATGTTATAAGAATCCCTTAAATTAATTGAGTTCTAAAATTATGGAGTATATTATTTTAATATTAATAGTAATTATGATGAATTACAAATTTGTGTGAAATTTGATCTTATGACTAAGGTTAAAGTTGATGGAAAATGAATCCCTTGTAAGTTCTTTATCTATTTTAAATCATAAGTTTAACTTTAATCTTGGTGGTTGAAGTCAAGTTGGTATTTAAAATAAAATGTAAAAAAAAGTAAATATATTTAAGTTAATTTTTTTTGAAAAGGTTTCCCTAGAAATAGTAGTTACCTTGCTATTCAATTACAACATACTTATTTTGATCTTTATTCATGTCATTATGAGAATTGAACGCAGGTGGGGAGGATAATAATTATTCCTCACAACCATCCAAGCTACACCCAATTGACATATTACCCATTCCAAAGGCTTTGATGAGACATTCTATTGTGCAAACCATAATTTCGAGTGAATTAACCAACCATTTTATATTATTAACAAAGAGGAGTGAATCAAAAGAATGAGGTGAAATAACAAAGAGGTTTGATAAAAATATGAAACAAACATTAAGGAGGAAGAGAGTCTCCTTCCTCATGGGAGGGAACAAACAAGAGATTGTTTTGGGAGGAAAGCTTGAAAAAATAGATGATAAAAGAGAAAGAAACCCTGTTTTAAGGAGGGGAAGGATGGAAAAGTGGAAAACACTGCAAAAGAGAAAGGGGAAAAAGTTACTTTTAGTGTTTTAAAAAATAAATAAATGGATTTAAATGATTAAAGAGAAATTAGACGCACTTAATTTAATTTAGGTGAAAGGAATAAGCCCCTATCAACTAGGAGGCAAATTAACTCAAGAAGCCAACCAAATGATTCAAAATGAAAAATTCTATTAAAAAAACAAAAATTATTTTGTACCAAAAAATTATAGCTAAGATATGGTGACTAGCCTTAGTAGGTGTGGATTTACCACTTAGTTTTTCAAGAAAACTAGGAAAACAACTTGGTTTATGTTACTATAAATATAGGAGTAAAGTTATATATTTGAAATAGTGTTTTGGTTTAAGTATTATTGTCTATGAACAAAGCAATGTTCAATAAATACACAAAGTGGTTTATTTCCTTTTCACTTTTGTTTTTTTAGACTATCTTAATTAAACAAAAAAAACTTAAAATTACAAAATAATAACAATTAAAATGAAATATTGTTCTTTCCCACTCAAATATAAAATAAGAAAAAAAAAAATTAGTAATTTATTTATTATATGGTTAAGAGAAAAATATCTAATTAATTTTCAAAGTGGGATACACAATCTTTACCTTCATATATCCTACAACATTACTAGGAATAAAACATAGAAATACAAACAAGAAGAATCTAATAATAATAATTAGACCAACAAAAAAGAATGAGGTTAGACTTCCCTATATTCTTCAAATTTACTCTC
The DNA here is from genome assembly GCA_009831015.1 of Picea engelmannii. Taxonomy (NCBI): domain Eukaryota; kingdom Viridiplantae; phylum Streptophyta; class Pinopsida; order Pinales; family Pinaceae; genus Picea; species Picea engelmannii. The sequence continues at coordinate 8,117 of ML789762.1, read as the reverse complement.
CACTTGTTAAAAGAAAAAAATATTTCAATATTCACGACAAGAATGTGAATGCAAAACAATGATAATAAATATGGAAAAAAACAATATAAATATTCAATATTAAGAAAAATGATAAATACCTATTGCTTGAAGAGGATGGATGTCCCTTCTACTTCACAAGTTGTTAAAGTTCTCCTTTAGGAAATCATTCAAAAGGGATTCTTGACCAAAGTTGAAAGTAAGAGATCCACAAATGCTTTGAGATGCAATCACACTATCTTGAAAAATTTAAGATAAAATCCAAGTTCAAGTAAATACGACAAGATAAGCATGAAAAATAACTTTAATAAATATTAGATACAGAAAATGCAGAGGTAATCATATAAAATGATTACTTAAATACACAAATTTTCCATTATACCACTTGGAAGTTAAAATTATTGACCAATAAATCTAAAAAATTAGTTAAATACTTGTTGACCAATAAATCAAAAGAATTTGGTCACCCTCTTTCCATAATTTTGCAAATGTATTTCCCTCAATCTATGAGAATTAGGAGAATGTCATAAGTATTGGGAAAATGGGGTTTTAGAGATATGGAATCAATAGTGTATCTTATTGATAACTTTATAGAAAGGTTTAATTAGTAAGTAAAATGCAAGGCACAAAAGATATAATAAAAGATGAGCAAGGGAAACCAATTTGTTGAATCAAAAGTGTGTAAAATCCAAAAAAGAGTGGTTTGCAAAAACCCCAAAAATGATCTCTGATAATTTGAAAGCACAAGAAAGCACAAATTAGGGTAAAAAGCAAGTCAATGAAACCTAAAATTTCACCGAAGTGCTCAAAAGGAGTGAAAAAGTGGTCAGAAGTGATTGGTCATGGAAAGGAAAAGTTTAATTAAGTAAATTGAGTGATTCCTATCCATGAATCTAAATAGTAATTAATAGGTGGAACACTAATAAGGTTGAGCATACCAAAATCATCAACTTGGACTAGGGTAAGTGGTTCAAAGAATAAATTTAGAGCTTATGAATAAGTGTGTTCAAATCATTATGCGATCACAAGGAAGTAGCTTTGTACATAGAAGTTATGGAGCGAAAATAATATGCGCACACCAAAATGATCAACTTGGATTAGGTCAGGTGGTTCAAAGAAGACATTTAGAGCTTATGAATAAATCTATTCAAATCATAATGATCATAGGAAAGTAACTTTGTACATAGAAATTATGGAGTGAAAATCATATACACTACATGATCTAGGTAGCCATCCAAGGCCATCCACGAGTGTGATTGCTATCTTCATTTTGTTCTCATAATCTTGATCACTACAAGTATTACACATTATTTTTTTTTATGTTGAGATTGTTAGAAGGTTGGTAATACAAGTAGGAACAATCATGCACTTATAATACTAAGATTTGTCTAAACAATCATTCCAAGTTGTTTTTCGACAATATGAATTCGAAGAAGAACTTACAGATAACAAATAAATCCACTAAAGATATCACGTAGCTTTGATACTAGTGAACTATTGATATCATGTGGGATCAATTACTAGTGCTTGAGCTTTGATACTAGTGAACTATATATATCGCGTGGGATCAATTTCCCTAGGTGCTCTAAACTTAAACATTCAGAGACTTGTTAATTTGTGCGAATTTCATAGAAATAGTAGCGTGATAGAGGTGTGACCATTATGAAATTGTGGTAGTAGTTCAAGGGATAGTGTGAAGATTAATTAGTTTCACAAAGTTGGCACAAACAAACAAATCAAACAAAAACCATTGAATACATAAACGTAAGCATGCTAGTTAGTGGTGATTTGTAATGTTACATGGATGTTCATGTAGATACAATTTTCTATGGATACCATTCATAAATATGGAGAATCATTCTTACATTTCATTTTTATCATTTTGACTAATAAATATTTGTTTGAAAAATGCTTGAAAGTGAAAATCATACTTACTATCATTTGTGCTCATCATATTTAGCATTCATATATTATTTTTACAGCTGTATGGTAGCTGGTAGTGTACAATTGTATGTGGTTGTGCTATTATTACAGCTATATAATCATATATTATTTTTACAGTTGAATATAATTCAATGTGTTACCTTAGTTGGTATTTTGTTTGTTGGCACGTTAATCCTACACAAACCCATGATGCAGATTTCTTGTTCGACGGATAAGCCGTATGTAAAGGATAGCCCAATTAAGTGCATGAATAGATCTAAAGATAAATCTCAAAATAGATCCACACTATCAACAGGAATAATCCAAACCATTCACCAAATACTGAACACAAGAAATAGATAAAACCCTTGAGGTAGGGTAACACCATGTAGTAATCCTTGACGAAGGATAACACTCCTCAAGCAATGCTTGATACATTTACCATATTCTTCACTCTCTTTCATTACATTGATTACTCTTCTTTATATAGCTCTCTCTATCTCCTAGGAACTTTCTAGAGAGCCTTCTCACATTTATTACATCTAACTACCATAGTGGGCCCTTATTAATATAGTGGACCTAGTCCACCTTACACCGAATGACCACATTCTCATATATTAAATGACTTCCACTAATAATACATAACCACATTCCCATTAGGTACCTCCCTAGGCACCCCATATTACCTCCCTAGGTATACTACAAATCCCCCTCGAAGAGGAAAGTGAACAGGAGAGGATCCCTTCCATAATAGGACCCATTGTATGGTGTTTCCCTACCCTAAGGGTTTGATAATAATAAATGAGATTTTGCATATTGTTCTTGTATATATGTTGTGGTTCTTTTGTATTCAGTCTTTGGTACTTAACACCAAATCATAACCTTCTAGATGCTCTCCTAAAGAGGTCTCAAGAACAATGAAACAATTCTCCTAGAAGATTTGAAAGACATGCAAAAGCAAACTCACATCATATAGATGTCATGCTTGTTAAGGTGTGTACACTTATGCAGTGTCCCTTTATTTCCACGTGTATGACACTCTGTATGCCTCTAGCTTCAAGTGATGTCGTGGTACTCTTTGCTTTCCATGTCTTATAGTACCCAATTGTTTTGGACTTTAATTAATTAATGGAAATGAATTGGCTTGGAAAAAGGTTGCATTGAAAATGAAGGTGTAGCACACCCTCTACAAAGGCACCCATAAATGAGATAATATGAACCCTTGTATGTCATGAACTCCATGCCCAAAAGTCTTACCCCCCATTTACTTCATACTCTTTACATGACTTAGAGAGGGTCCACCCTGGAAAACACTCTTTAACTTGGGGAATGATTCACCCAATAGGTTACCATGACAACCCTCCCATATGTGAACTTGGAAAGTTGCATAGGGTCTTTGAGCATTTGTTTATTTTGAGAGGGGGGATTTGATGCGCATGTTCGAGTGGTTCTTTTATTATATATGTCTTACTTTACATAATGCTTGTGACTTGTGAGCCTTTGGAGGGCGGATTTGCTTGTCTTTATAGGGCCTTGACATGTGGAAGACATTTCATGAAGGCACAAGGTCACTTGGACCTTCACTTGGGGCATGGAGCTCACATGATGGATGTTGCGTCCCCTCTCCTTGGATAACCGGATGATAGACATTTCCTTTGGAGGTATGGGAGGACACCTTGGAGAAGCAGAGGTAGCCCCCATTTGCCCAACGTCACTTTTGAGGGCATGATGTCACACTTGGGGCTAGGGTTTTGGTGATGGTGGTGATGATTGACCATGACTTGGCATGTTGTAATGGAGGAAGACCCTCGCACCATGGATACTAGGCCTTTGGAGGCCCAACAAGTTCCTCAACGACTTGCCAAAAATGTCAAAACGTCACCCCTTTAGGGCATGACATCATCATCTAGGGCTTTTGCTTTTTGTTATTTTCAATTTAAATTTGTAAAGGGGAAATTAGAGGAGGTCGGCCTCCCTAATTGTGTTTTACCCTAAATATAAGTGGACAAACTTTGTGTAGATGACCTTGTATAAATAAATGTCATTTCATTTCATTTTATCATAACAATCTCACTTCAGAATTGCATACTCTATGGCTGGAATTTTCACCCCTCTTCGACAAATCACACATCTCTCTCTTTGATGCTATTTGGATGCTAAAAACTTTTCATGTGGAGTTAATGTGGTGCACTATCTCTTGGATTCTTGTCTTTTTCTATGGTGATGGAATATACTTGGTAGATAAGGATTTATCTTGCATATCTCTTGGAATTGGTAAGGAATTTATGCATATTGTTATTTTTTATTTCTTGTCTCATGGTTGTTCTTGCATAAAACCTTAGAGGAGTATAAGGGCATACACCCTCCACCAAGTATATCATTATTGTTGAGTGGATAAGATATTGCAAAGGTTTCTAGGAGGAGTAAAAGGGCTTACAAATTCATAGATTTACCTTGTTGGATTTACTTTCTCTAGGGAGTGAAAGGGCTTACACCCCTACATAAGTAGTAGATATAACCTTACACAAGAAGACTCCATAACCCATTGACAAAGAAATAATATTAATTTGCATTGGAGAAATAAAAGTATTGCATCGGTACACGTGAAAATGAGAGATTTTGTATTTGTTCAAGTTGGAAAGTTTTCTTAGTGTCATAAGCTTGCTTGTGCCCTAAGGGTGTCTAGCTTAGCCTATTAACTCTCTTGCTGCAATTAACCTAATGCTACAACCATTAGTGCTGCTTCAAACCTCTTTATTTTTTCATCATTTACTCATTAATCTACCATTGAAATTTTCTTAAAAGCTTCCATATTAAATCTACTTGTCATTGGCTATCTTATGGGTGGATTGTTTATTGATTTTAGTGGAAAGATATTGTTTTTGTAGCAATTGTTTGCTACAAACATAAGGGTGTCTTAATACTTTTTTGATAAATTCATTTAGCAACCCCTTTTTACCGTCAAATATTTTTCTTAAGTATTGGAAAATTATCTATGTGTTTAATATTTGATCATCCAATAAATATTTGATGCTTTTGATGGTTAATTATGTAGTTAACAACTCTTTCCATTGTTGGTATATATATTTGTTTACTGTTGCAATTTAGGACAACAAGATTTCCTTGCTTGTCCCCTTGATATAGGTTTGGTTTTATGATCATTTTTCTTGTCTCGGGCAGGTCTAATGTTGTCTTGCGGGTACACAACACTTTAGCAACCTCCTCTCATCAAAAAGACTTTTTTCCAAGCCTCTTTCCACTTCCAAACTTGAGCTATAGGGGTTTCATTGGTCATCCTACAAGACTTTTTTTGCAAGCCTCTTTCCACTTCCAAACTTGAGCTATAGGGATTTCATTGGTCATCCTACCACTTTCCATCTCAACCCCCCTAGGGTCACCGAGATTCCCCCCTTGTGGTGAATTTTCATCACTAAAGCGAGGGGATTATCTATCTAAGGTGACAGTGGGTAGCTACTCCCATAGTTGTCTCATTCTTGTGGATTGGGTCGAGCTTTACCCATCCTACAATTTGTGTGATAACAAATCACAAGGATACTTTTGCTCTTATTACCATGTATACTTTCATCCAAAACCATCTTTGCATTAGTACCATGCTGTGGTTTCTATTGGTATTAGATGGATGTATAAACAACATTCTTGAATTGTGTATTTGAAGAAGTGTACATAAATCATTCGAGAAGTTTTAAGGTGCATGGGAAAGATACCCATGTTTGTATGTTAAGGAAATCGCTTCATGGACTAAAGCGGGCTCTATGAGCTTGGTCCTTGAGAATTGATGAGTATATACTAAACTTGGGATTTTCCAAAACTAGTCTTGATATAAATATTTATTATATGTATGATAAATCTAACTTGGTTGTCTTGGTCTTATATGTAAATGATTTGATTCTCGTATGTAGTCAATAGATTCTCATTGCAAGGAGAATTTCTTGAGAGACAGGGCCCACAAATGGTGTTGTATCCCTTGAATATATTCGTATAGATTTGTAGGTTGTTGATATCTTGACAAAACCCCTATCCAAGAGGAAGTTTGAATTTTTGAGGGAGAAGATTGGTGTTATAGAAAACAATTTCCTTGCATATAAGAGTGTTAGATTTTGGTTTCTTCCAAATTTCTTTCACCTATCTAGGGAAGGGTTTGTGGTCCCGCAGCCCCTTTGTTGTATTTTGGTTGACTTGCATTTGGAGAGCTTAGTGCATGTATCCTTACCTTTGTATTAGTGCTAGGGAGGAACAATTCTTTATGTGGTAGTTGGATCACATGTGGTGGTTTGACATCTTCTAGAAAGGTGCACTTTTTGAGGAGGATTAGTGCTTGGGACACATGGAGTGACCACCTTGAAAGAGGGTGTTATGCACTTAGAGGTTGGTCATAGAGCCATAGGAGCGTTTGATCCACCTTGTACATATGTTGGGGAGGAACACTTAAGTTGAGCATCCTTTGTTGGAGAACGTACCATCTTGCTTAGAGGAGCAATTGACATGTAGACACCTAGACTTGGAAGGCACACCATCTTAGGGTTTGTACAACCTTATTGTACCATCTAGTAATCGTTCTTTTTGCAATGTTCTACTTGGGGATTTATTAAAGGATAATGGAAGAACATGTATTTACTTTTGTAACAAGGACAATGCTTTTGAGATGTGCTAGGGTTCCTTCACTCGTGAGATGCAAGTGAAGAGCATGTGAAGCTTGTGTGATGCAAATGGTTGGGGTTGGACAATTGGTGTGGTGCTAGCTTGTCACTAAGCTCATTGGAGAAGCTAGTATAGTTTGGTGGGATGCCTCATTGAGATTTTATATAATTTCATAAGTTATTCCTAAGTGTAATTGTATTAGTTATTCCTAAGTGTAATTGTGAAAGGGTTTATTGATAAGTCATGTCTTTTAGGTCTTTTAGAGTATAAATAGAGGTTATATCAAGTCATTTTGATCACTCATTGAACATAAGTACAAGAGAGTAGTACACACTTATCTAGGAGGCTATTCTTGGTTTGTGTCTGGGTCTCTTTGGTATTGATTTCATGAAAGAGCATTATATGACATTGTACATGTTGGAGGAATCTATACTGAGGAAAGTTTGTAGGGTTTTCTCCCCCTTGAGGGTTTCCCTAAGGATATATCTTGTTATTCTGTGGATATCTATCTTTCAGTGGTGATCCTTTTGCATATTAAATTATATATATCATCTCTCTTGAAAAATCAACATGGTATCAGAGCGGGATCGAGCCTAACTCCCTCATAGGAAGGCTTGGGAAAATAAGAGAGATAACTTGCATTTGGATTCAGTGGGATTGATCTGAACAATGAGAGAGATGTGAGCAATGAAGGAATCAGTGTCATGAGTAGTGGCACCTGCTGCTACAAAGTTGGCTCCATGCCCGAAATCTGAAGCCAATGACTGTAAATATGGACTCAGAAACGAAAATCCCATCATCGTATCTTCAAAGTACAAGGAATTTTATGCCATAATTCAAGCCCTGAAGAAGTGGAGACACTACCTTGTCCCCCAGGAATTTATCTTATACAACGATAACCAAGCAGGAAAAATTGAATCAGAGGCATGCAAAGCGGATTGAATTTATGGATAATTTTACTTTTGTCATAAAACATATTGTTGGGAATGCTAATAAAGTTGTTGATGCATTGAGCAGGAGATGTTTGATTCTGCAGGAGTTTCAGGTGAAGACATTGGGATTTGAACACCTTAAGGATATGTATTGTGATGATGCCGATTTCAAGGAAGCATATGAAGCATGTGCAAATCCCGTGCTGAGAGATAGGAGCCAGTGGGCATAATACATGATTCAAGAGGGATTGTTGTTCAAGGGAAATCGGTTGTGCATACAAAAATGCTCAATGAGGGACAACCTTTTGAAGGAAAAGCATAGTGGGGGATTGGATGGACATTTCATCCATGATAAAACATTTGCACAATTGAGCAGTTCATACTATTGGCCATGTATGGGAGTAGAAGTGATAAAATTTGTGAACAGATGTAGAATCTGCCAACTGTTGGTCACTATAATTGCTTAATTAATTTTAAACAACCAAGTGAAACATAAATTATCAACCCAGGGAAGTCTTTTGTTTCAAAGATAGCCGCGCACTATATATGCTCAATTCCAAAAGCACTTAGTGTTGTAGTAAAGAA
>ML789761.1:635345-648294 GCA_009831015.1 Picea engelmannii | reverse complement strand
CAAGATGACGCTATCCATGATTTTTCATCCTTCTATGTAACCTGCTTGTTCCTTGGAGATGAAAAAAGGAAATATTGGCTTGAGGCGCGTTGCAATCACCTTTGTAATGATTTTGTAGATGACGTTGCAGAGGGAAATTGGTCTGTACCGTTTGGGATGAGTGACCCTCTCCCCTTTTAGGATGAGAGTGAGAAAGGTAGCATTGAGAGAGGATATAAATTGGCTTGAGGTTCGATATTCCTCAATGACCTGCCATACTTCTTCCTTGATTAGATCCCAACAGTGGTGGAAGAAGTTAGTGGTGAAGCCATTTGGGCCAGGGGCCTTTCCTGAGGGCATTCCTTTCACTTCCTATTCCAATTCTTCTTGAGTGATGGGTCTCATCAGTGCTTCATTCTATTTTGGAGTCATGAGAGAGGGTATGTGGATGGTTACCCGCCGGATCGTTGTCATTCTGTCCCCACTGGTTTTTGTTAGGAGATATTTGTAGTAGGTGTTTATCTCTTCAGCGATTTGGGTGTGTTCTCTGATTGGATTTCCCTGTGAATCCTCCAAATGTGTTATTCTATTAATGTAATGGTGATGCACCATAGCTCTATGGAAGAACTTTGTGTTCCTCTCGCCCTGTTTGAGCCATTGGAATCTGGATTTTTGTCTCCAAGGAATTTCCTCTTTTTTTTTTCTCTCTTCTAACTCTGCATGGAGCTCCTCCTCCTCTTTCATTAAGGCAGTGGTTCTAGTCCCTGAGATGAAATTTTTATGCAGCACTGCTAGTTTGTCTTCTATGTCCTGTATGCTTTGGAATATATTTCCAAAGGTATGTTTATTCCAGAGCTTCAGCAGGTGCTTGAAGTTTTTGAGGCGTTGCTGGAATTTATACATGCAGGAACCATGATCTATTTCAGCCAGAGCCCACCAAGACTTTGCAAGCTGATGAAGTTCAAGGTGTGAAAACCAAAATTTCTCAAACCGAAAGGGTTTGTATTTTGGCATTGCCCCTGTTTCTAGGCAGAAGGCAACTGGCCATTGGTTTGATCCTGCCTTTGGAAGAATGAGGCTCTCCATATTTGGATCCATTTCTATTAATTCTTCCTCTACAAGGAAATGATCCAGATGGCATGCTACTTGTTGGTGCCCCGATCTGTGATTGGACCAGGTGAATGTGCCATTGCGATTTTCAATGTCTACAAGATCTAGTCGATCTATAAGGGTTTTGAACTTACCATTGTCTAGCTCCAGTCATTTAGTTCCTCCTTTTTTCTCTTCCAGCGACAGGATCATGTTGAAGTCGCCCCCTAGAATATAGTTGGGTGTTCTTAGCAGTGTTTTGATGTGGGCTATCCATTTCATGAGACTATATTTTTCCTGTTGGCTTTGAGGTCCATAGACGTTTGTGATATCACCTTCCTGATTCAATCATGTGATCACGAAGTGAGCCGTGAGCATGCCTAAGGTGGAGAAGGGTATTCTTAGGGTGATAGTGTTGGGGTTCCAAAAGATAGCCAGTCCCCCTAACGCACCTGTGGAGTCAGTGTGTAGGAACTCGCATCCCCACCAGATTTGTTGGAAGATGGTTTCTGCCTCTTTTCCAACGCATTTTGTCTCTTGTAGCAGAAGGGTATTTGGATTTTCTGCTCTGATACAGTCTCAGAGGATCCTTTGTTTGGATCTACCATTGATCCCCCTAATATTCCAAGTGATGATATTCATCATAATGATTATGGAGTTGGGTGGAGGTATCCCTTCGAGAGATTTTGGATCTACCCAGAGTTGAGCATGAGATTTCATGCCTCCTTGATTAGTTTTTAGGTTGATTTTCATCCCCTTCTTTTGTTCTCCCATGGTATCCTCTTTGAGTCTGAGCTTGGATCTATGGAAATACCTAGTCTTGCTGTGGATTCAAGAATTTTTTTATGGATCTTACGAAGTTTCTCTTCGGGGAGGGCTTGCAGATCCTTTTGATTGAGGGCTTCCTCAATTTTTCAAGATTGATGCCCATGAGATCACGATCATCCAGCTGCATCTGGGTTTTCCCATACATGCCACCCCTCTCTTCTGGGTTTACCTCGCTATTTTAGATAGAAGAAGGTGTAGGCTGGTTCCTCCCTTTCTCCTATTGTTTCTCTTTGTGAGGATCTTGGATTTCTTCATCTTCTGACAACTAGTTCAGGATCTCATAAGAATTTTTTGTCAAGACTTTGGGGAGAGGATCCAGATTTTTCTTCCTTGGGGGGGGGGGTGGTTCCTTTCTGTGACAGTGGTGAAGCCATATTTCTGCTTGGTGTCATTGGCCTTGGATGCTTGGATATTCAGTGGAAAATCCCTGAAGAGGTGGCCATGTTCATGGCATTTTCTGCAGCAAAAGGGGATGTGTTCGTGGTCCAGCGTTTGTTGCCAGTCCTCGTCTTGATATTCCAAAGTTACAGACCTTGGGAGATCCTTAGAGATATTCATATACACACATATTTGGGAATAAGAGGTGTATTTCCTTTTCTTTGTAGCTTCCAATGTTTTGACATAGTGATCCACTGTGTTCCCGATTCCCATAAGGATTTCCTCCAACCAGAACTCCTGCAGAAAATAGTATAATCTGATCCATACTGAAGCCAATGTGAATTCCTCCTTGTCTAGGCTGAAACAATCCATTCAGAAGCATGGGAAGAGCCCAACCAAGTTGTATAAGTATGGTCCATTCTCGAAGATTTTGTCCTTGTATTCTAGATTGTAAAGGATGATCATGAAGAAACCTTTTGAGGTGATTTGAATCTCATAGTCTCCCTTAGGGTTCCACCAGTGCTTGATCCATCAATATAGGTTACGTTTAGATGTCCATAGTCCTAGGAACTTGCCTATAAGGGCATGATCTCACATAAACTATGTGTGTTCACCCACTCTTGTTGAGCTTATGAGATACCTTCGGGGTTTCTCAGATTGCAGAATGCATTTTCCAGGATCCCAACCATGAGATTATTTTGGATGGGATGTTCCTAGTTCCACATCCATCTCTTTCCTAAGCCCTTGTTCTCTGGTGAGGATTTGGTCACATAGCTGCAGTGACGACTCAAAGGAGGGTCGCTTGGCTCTTGTTCCTGTCCTGTCATTGGCAGTTACTTTTCTGTATGAGGGGGGTTTCCCCCCCTCTTCTAGATTCATTCTGACTGATCGGGCTTGAGTTCTATCTGTACCAGACTGTAACATGCAGTAGGTTCCATAACAGCTTGTTCCAGTCATGCAATAGGTTTGTAGAGGAATTGTTGCAAAGCGCTAGGGTTTTTCCATTATTCGAATGAGTCTTATGTGTAACAATTGTTATTATAGGTCCTTCATTAATTTTCTTGGTCGATATCTTCTTTACATTTTGATTTTGGTTTTGGTTCTAATTCTGATTCCCTCTTGCCTTCCATTTTGAAAGTATTTTTGGATAGTATTTTGTCACATGATCCAATGCTCTACAATATCCATAGGTTGTATAAATATTCGGGCAGTCACGAGCTAAGTTTCTTGGTTGATTACAATTGTAACATATTATTGGTCCTATAACTCCTCTACCAAGATTTCCTCTACCTTGACCTCTGCCAAATTCTCCTTGGTTTCCTGAATTAAATCTTCTTTGATTGTTATATTGTGGACCACTTCCTTCTGTCGCAAAATTTTCCTCCTAAATTATATACACATTTTAAGTGCACTCTCTCATCAAATTGAATGCGTGACAATCCTTCTCTTTGTGCCCTATTGACTTGCAAAAGTTACAAAATAATTTCCTTGGCATACTCTGGTATTTTTGTAGTAATGGACACTTGGTTGGATGATCTCCCCATTTCTTACATATCTTACAGTATCCCCCTCATAGTAATGGATTCGATGCTCTAGTCACCAAATACTATGCAAATGATAGGAATTCATCCTTATGGAGACCTTCCGTCCTACACTTAGTACACTAGACTTGTTCTCGCTTATCCTTCCCTTTTATAAGTTCTACCAATTAAATTGTAAAGGCATCTAACTATGTCTGTACTTGCACCATCCCTCCACTGTTTCCTACAGGAGATGCTTCCCACTTCATTGCAATATACAAATCTTCAAGTTGCGATGCAAACTTCTGTTGAATCAACGATCAATGAATGTGTGGTAGTAATATTGCAATACACCATTCTTGATGTTGTTGATTAGGGATATAGAATGTCGATCTACCCATCATATCCTTAAAACATTGGTCATAATCCCAAACTGATTCATTTTGCACCTATTTGATTTCCTTCAACTCTATAATCTATTGTGATTCATACTTTGTCTTCTTGAAATCTTTCAACAATGCTTCTCTAATCTCTACTAACATCCTTTCTTGTCATGTAGGTGTGGTACTCTGCAAATTCATGTACCAGACTAGTGTGCGACCCCCAAATATTGTTTCCAACAGTACAATATTTACAACATCATCTTGGGCATTCTTTGCAACACAAATTATTTCACATACGAATAAATGTTTCTCTGGGTCCTACGACCCAACTCCATGAAACATAGGTAGTCTCAATGTGTTTTCTAACCTTGCCATGTTGTTTGGTGTAGTTCCTCCCCTAGGATATGTTGGTTGACTCTGACTCGTCGCATTGATTCCTCTGATCTAGCTACTTCTACTCTGTCTCCCCATGTTAACTATAAATTCTTTTGAAAAATCCTCAAATATTGTTTCTAATCTAGGTGATGAACACAGGTTCATGGAATCAACACACGATCCATTCTAAGTAGGACTTACTAGATGTTATATTATAGGATTGAACTATGAAATCTCTTCCTTTCCTTCTATGTATGATATTTATATGATCTGGATATTGCACATGGTTCTCTCCCCTTAGCCTCATTGCATGAATCTCCTTTCTCAACCCTAATGTTTTGCCTCTTGTACCTTCTTCCATTGTGCAGTACTCCAAATTCATATTCTTCTTCTTATACAACTTATTTGGTTCTCTGCATCTTTATTCTCTCCCTTCCTTCATTCTTTCCTACCTTTATGTTATCCTCTTGTCATCCCCCAGTTCCCCTATGTGCGTGAAGCCCCTTAACAATTAGATTCCATTGTCATCATGCACTTGTCGCACAACAACATCTTTAGCCAAGTACCTAATGATTTCATAAATCTTCCGCATGGGCCCTTGAAGAAATCCATTTCTACAACACTATATGACTGGGTACAATCCAATGTAAGTTTTGTAATATAACCTCCCAATATAATGTCCAACTAGAAATCAATTGCACGAGAAGTCTTATTACTTACAAAATTTAACTTCGTTACAAACTTAGGAGTCTAGTTCCTTGGTGTTGTGGTTCAGTACCTTGTGATATTCTCCACTAATATTTCTAACCACTGAGTCAAAATAATCAGAAATTCTCCAGAGAAAATATCATGCACCTCTATGTACACATACAATTTCATCCATTTCTCATCACTCAGCCAAGGGTTTCTATCCTCCTTTTGAGAAAATTCGCATTCCTTTCTTTCTATCCATTCTGAGATCTCTTTCTTAGTCGGCCTCCAAAACATTCCTTCAATCACAGATTCTGGGTCTCGACAACAAAACCATTTGTTAGTGCATGTTTGTAAGACCCTAGGTTCAATATATCTAACCAAAAAAAACCTTCATACACCGACCCTTTCAACTTCACCTGCATGCAAGTGAAGTCTCACCTGAGGAATCTATTGGGGTTGTGGGAGCCAAGTTTCCACACGAACAAGGGGATGGGAGGCAATCATCATATTCATTCTTACTTATCTACTATGTGGGAATTATCATGTGTCTATTAATCCTTGGTTACTTAGTAATTGATTTTATGTAGTACCATCGTAATGTAAATTGCAACATAAATCATTCACCACAACATTCATAACTACTACGCAGTAATCATATAGTAAAAAACACTATTCTAAACATTCATGAACCCACTATTGATAAAAAACTACATGAATCACACACATAGAGACACAGAGTTAATGTGGATCACCCAATCTTTGGGCTACGTTCATAATGGCTAGCTTGTTTACCATGCTTTCTGTAATAATTCCAAGCTTGTGCATTGTGCTGCGATAGATTCATCATATTGTCATTCCCCACCCTGTCTATCCACTCTACAATGAAAGCCTCTCTCTGCAACTCTCCTTCCCTACTCAGACATAGAATCTCTCTCATTCTCAGACTGTTCTCTCAACATCAACACATTATCTTTGATCCAACCTTCAACGACCTATTCTACCCAACCCATTACATATTTATACATGGAATATAGGGCTCAAAACCCTACTTTCTTATCCCCAAAACCCAATTAAAACTCATTCTGACTCATTACAACTCATGTTGATTCTTTATTCGGACGTGTCTTCCTTCTTTTGCATCTACATGTTTCTTTTTCATTCTTGATTGTTGTTCTTCCTGCTTTTGTGCATCTCTTTGTTTTGCATGTCAAATATTTTTCCTTCCTTTTCTACCACTTTATCTTCCTACTTTATTCTCTTTATTTTCTCTTTCTATTCACTTCCAAGTATTATTTTTTTGTGCACTTTAACCCTGGATGTGCCTTTACTGCGCACTCTGCTCCAACCTTCTCTTATTTCTTCTGTTACTACACATCTTTTCCATACTTAGAATTTTCCTCAAAAATGTATCCAACATGCATGTCTAATAGGTAGAGAGAGAGTGTGAGAGGGATACAAAGGGGGGGTAGAGAGAGGGAGAGTGAGAGGAAGGGCGGTGGGGGAGACTATTGGAGAGGCATTGTGGGTAATTTTTTGGATCTATGCAAAAAGGAAGTTAAAGGGTAAAAGGAAATTAGAATAAGGACTAGAGTGCATGATGGGAGAAGACTTCAAGGAGTCAAAGAGTGCAACAAAAGGATGCACAACAAAGAATCACACAAAAGGAGGACAATGATTATAAACCGTTGAGTTTTTGGGGGACACTTTATCCACTTTTGTAACAGGATTAGCCCTATTGTTATGTATAAATATGTAAAAGGTTTCTTTGAGAAAGGGGGAGAGAGTAGAAGTTCGACATATGAGAAGTTCTGAGTGATTTTTGGGTAAGAAAGTCAAGAAAAGGAAGAAACCCATGGTATGAATGAGGAGTGAACTTGCACTGGAACAGAATGGATTCATAGGTTTGGGTGATATTATTATTGCATATCTTGTAGAATAGTGGGAAGATGTAAGAAAAATATTAATGAATAATCTAAGAAGCCACTCATTGTGGATGTAGCCCAAGTTGGGTGAACCACTTAAATCTATGTGTTGTGATGTGTTTGCAATTTATGATGTTTTATGGTATATGTTGAATGTATGACTCACATATGATGTTATAATGTTGCACATAGATTATGTTTAATGATAAAGTAACTATTAATATATGAGAATTGCACACATGAGTAAATGGTAGCAAAGACATGAAGAATGCCTCACTTCCCCTCATCACTGCAGAACCTTGGTTCCTATAGCCCCTCTAGATGCCTCGAGTGAGAATTCACTTTCTTTGTAGGTGATGATGAAATGGATGGTATATAAGGGTTTTTTTGGTATTTGAATGATTAACCATGGGTCTTCCCACTATGCGCCAACAAATGGTTCCATTGTCGGGATCAAGAACTGTAATTAAGGGGAGTTTTTTGGAGGCCAAATAGGGAGGAAATTGAAGAATGGATAGAGAGGAAGAAGCAAGCATTTTATAAAGAACATAATAGAATCCATAAGCTTAGTGACGAATAATAGTTACAAATATATGTTTTCACAGATCTACATGAAATTTTCTTTGGTGAATTTATGATTATTTTCACTGAATGGTTAGGAAGGCTAGTGGAGAACGTTGGAAGATACCAAGCTAAAGCCCCGATAAACTGGACTCCCAAACTAATCAGACAACTCAATATGATAATTAATAAGTTTTCTCGCGCAATAGATTTCTAGTTGAGTAGTATACGGGGGTATACTGGGGGGGTTATATTACAGAGTTTGCATTAGACTGTACCTAGTCTTATAGTGTCACGAAGGGGGGCTTATTCAAGGGTCTACATGGAATATATTTGAGAGCATTACCTACTTGGATAAACATGTTATTTTGAAATAAGAATGTCATGAAAATGGAGTCTAATAACTAAGCACCTTTGTGCACATAGGGGAACTGGGGGATGGCTGTAGGATGGTCTAAGAGTGGAAAAGATGAGTAAGGAGCGGATGGGCTGAGGATGCCAAGAGAGTATATTTCCTTATATGGAAAAATTGGAGTATTGCACATGGGAAAGTTTTTATATACAACAAGAAGGAGACTATGTCTAGAAAAGGAGAGAAACATGGAGAATTTGAGGAAAGTAACCCCTGCACAGGAATTTAGATCACATCATATGGAGAAAGGAAAAGGAAAGAAAGAGATCATTAGTAATATCCAACAAAAGAAGGAATTCCATCTCATATCGGAATCTACGTCGAACCCATGACCTCATGTGTGTCATTGAGAATTGAAGCAGGAACCGAGACTTGTTTAAGAGAAATTGTAATAAGTGGAGGAATTTAGAGCAATTGTCAAAGTAGTGGAAATAACACAATGGGATAGAGTGAGACAAAATCATCGAGGGTAAGTACAACACCTATTCCAATGGCAAGGATAGATCATATGTTGACAATACCTAAGTTTCATGGAACAGGTTTGGAGTAACCTGAGCAACCCTTGCTTGTATGCGATACAATATGGATTGTGAAGAATGTCCATGATGAAGCGACAAAGGTTGTGCAGTTGGCCATAACATTCAGAGGTCATGCACTAGTGTAGTATATGAAGTTTCATACAACTACACCGGATGGACAATCAAGAAATTTGGCAAAAATTGCACAAGCCTTGTTAAAGGAATTTAGGAAGCTGAAATCCAAATCTCAATATATTACAAAACTAAAGGAAATTAATCAAATGCAAAATGAAATAATGTGGGACTACAATAAGATATTTAAAGATGTAATGGGTAGGATAACCTTTCATATTCCTGAAGAGAAACACCGAGAAAGGTTCATAGTAGGTCTATTTTCGCACATTCGTTGTCCATTAACACAACAAAAGGTCGCGTCATAGCCATAAGCTTTGGAAACCACAATGAAATTAGAATAATCTCTTGTAGGAGATGGTGCATGTATGGCTCAAGTACAATCATAGTTGGTTGCGCTAAGAATTCAATTATTATAGATAATGAAGGAAAAGGAAAAGAGTGAACATGTTTGGTGTATAACATGTCAGAAAAAATGCCACAGGAAGGAAGAATTTCCAACCTTCGCGCAATATATGGCCATAGGAGCACCAAACCCATTGGAAGGATGAGTGGCGTATTGAGAAATATGTATGAAATGGGGCCATCATCCAACTTCTTGCCCCTTACTGCAAATATATCAAAGAACCCCAAGAAATTTATTTTGTAACTTTTTCAAATTGGTAGGACATGATGAGAAATACTATCACACATTTGAATTGATGAGAGAGCACACCTGAGATGCATATAGAATTTAGGAAGAAAATGTCACAGCCGAAGGAGGAATTCCATAGTTTAACACTCCAAGAGGATTTAATTAGGGTGGATGTGGAGGTTTCGGTAGAGTTCAAGGACGTTGAGGATTTGGTCGAGGAGGCAGAGGACCAATAATTTTTTATAATTGCAATCAACTGGTACATTTAGCAAGAGGTGTCCAAATATTTACATGACATGCACGTATTGAAGAGCCTTGGATCATGAAATAGAAGACTATTCTCAACTGATAGAAAAATGGTAGGTGAGAGGGAATCATAACCAACATTAGACTCAACATATAATTAGAACCATAACCTGCAAATGATAGCCATTGAAGAATGTGATGATCAACCAAGAGTAGCATTTGTTACACACGATGAAACGAGAACCAAAATAGATGCGACAAAGAAAGGAAAGGAAGTGGAATAATGGATAAGGAAAGAAGTTGAGCCCATGCCAACATTCAATCCACAAAAAGAGAATGAAACATATCAACAAGAAAGGAATGAGATACTAGGAAAATACTAGATAGCTTCAACGTCAAAGACACCACCAGTGTATGATATGTCGTTGGTTTATGATCACACTATTCTAGATAGGCCAATTGAGAAGGTAAACAATTTGACATACTTTCTAAAAATCTATTTAAAATTGATGCAGGATGAGACAACATTGAATACACTGCGCAGGATGATTGATCAGTGTACACAAGATAGAGAAGTACCTATGACGCATAAATCAGTGAACCAAGTATTGCGAAAGAAGAAACAAACAAAGAGTTTAGATTAAGAGCATAGATAGGGGAATATGACATGGATAATGTCATCCTAGAATTAGGATCAGACGTTAATGATCTTCCAAGAAAAACATGGGAGATGATGGGGAAACCAAAGATAGTTTGGTCGACTATCTAGCTGAGGTTTGCTAATCAACATAGGATAATACCAATCAGGAGATTGGTAGGATTACTTGTGAACATAGATGGAGTGTGAAATATAGCTAACTTTGAATTCATCGAGATTGTGGATAATAGTCAACCATACCTATCTTTGTTTGGACTGGATTCGGCCTGTGACAATCAAGTGATTATCAACCTAAAGAAAAGAGAGTTGATCTTTGAAGGAGGAGGCTTAAACATAATTTTTCCATTAGACCCTACGGAGGAAACAATATATGTGGAGCCCGCAAGAAGGGAAATTGATAACTTATAACATGAAAACGTGCATGGATGATTATGTCAACCCCACTACAGATGGTGTGCTTAGTTGGAGAAGTATAATCTCTTGTGCATCAGACTCAGAGGAAGGACTTGAAAACTAGCAACACTGATTGCATGAAGTGTCTACCAGAAGGTTTGATCCCATTACTCACTCGTTGTGCTAGATTGGAACAAAGGTACGTGACACACCAAATTTTGAAGGATTAACTAAGGTAAGTCCTTTTGTTAATGAATTCAATATAAATATACCTTAACAACAAAGGTTATTAGCATTATATTTTTCACTGAGAGAAAACCCAATGATATGGTGTGAAACCCACAAGGAAGGGATAGAGGATTTGCAACATTGCAAAAGGATGATGCAGATCAGGTTTGGAGCAAAGAATATTATGCCCAAGTATATGGGGATGAGCAATATGAAGGATCATGTGGCACAATGTATTACAATTGTTGATACTGAGAGGGGGGTGAATCAGTATCAAGTACAATTTAAAAACCTTTTTCAACTTATACTTAAACCATTCAATTATATCCAATGAGCAATGAACAATACTATAAGAGTTACACCAATACACCACAATACATCATGCACAATATATGAGAAATAATCAATAGTTTTTTGTTCAAGGGAAGTAATGACTTCCAAAGGTAGCTACAGCTTCCAAATGTAAAGGGAGGGATAAAACTCCAAGAGGAATATACAATCCAATCCTCAAATATCAAGAGAGAGTTGAAATCTCCATCCTTTCCCCTTCCTTCCACCCAAGAATATATGAGAGATAATAAAACTTTACATTAAATCATCACCATCAACCAATCATCACATGGAACCTGATAATGCTTCCTGAGACTTCTTCAATTTTTGCAATTATTCAATTCTTAGAGTACTTTGATCCTATATATAATATTATTCAATGTATTCTCTAAAACTCCTCCAAGTTTCACTCCTTGAATCCTCCCCAAAAAGAAGTTATAGAAAGAATGGTAGACTTTATTCAATTATGGTCTATTTAGGAGACCAAACTTGTACATAATGTCTCGCGCTCAATATTTAACATCTGATTTTGAAACTTGCACACAAGAAACCAAAGTCCGTAATATTTCAAATGAAAATTTTCCCACATCATTTGGATTCTTGATGAAGAAGTTATGACCATTTTACCCAAAACACTTGTTTATTGACTGGCTTCAGGACTAGTCACAAACCCTATCTTCCATAGAGTGTATCTCTATAATTATAGCGAATAAAGAGATGAAATTTTTACCAGAGCTACCTTGATATGTCTTATCAATACCATAGCGATTTCACCATCTGAATCATTCTAGAAAAAAAGTTATAGCAAAAATGGTAAGATGGCCTGAAAATAACATACCTTAGAACACATCACCAAAATACTTTATCCTCCCTTGAAATCCGGCCTTCTTTACTTCTTATTTCCTATGAAATTCGACTTGTATCAAAATGAATGTATAAATATGTTTATTTATACCATTTATGTCACTTCCTTTTAACATTAGGGATGACCTAACAGTTTCTTATTTTGTAATTCTTTTCTTTAATTATCTTCAGGGCCTACATGTACTTCCTTCTTCAATTCACTTTGTCATCTTCAAAAATTCATTTCTCCTCAACCATGAGGATCCACATGGCGTGACACATACCACTGGAAAAAACATGATGTATAATATCCATTCATGGGTGTTGTATATGCATGTGCATTGTCCTTCATGTCCAAATACCTTTATCAATCTTGCGGTCCAAAAACCATGACTAGGGTTGACATCAATGACAACAACCAATATTCCAACAATATCCCCCTTTGTCATTGATGGCAACACTCATGCTCCCCCTATCATCATGATCCCAATTTATCTCCCCCTTTGACATCAATGGAAAAGGTTAGGGCTTCTCCCCCTGAGTTTAATGGGAAAATGTAACTCTCTTCTTTGGGGCTGCTCCCCCTGATCATGTGACACTCAATAATACTTCATCCTTATTTTTGATTTTTGGTCTTTGGGACATTTTCTTCCTTAGAATCCTTTTGTGTGGCTTATTTCTTCTCTCTCTTCTTCATGTCTATGATGTATATGTTGTTCGGTCTTCTTTTTGCAGTTGCAACCAATCTTCCTGAGTTATTTTCTCTGATTTTACATTTTCAGGAATCAAACGTAAGAGTGTATCCTTGATCACACATTTTACTAACA
>ML789761.1:600029-624323 GCA_009831015.1 Picea engelmannii | reverse complement strand
TTAGTGAATTTTTATTTGTTATGAAGAAGTTATGACGTTTTTACCTAAAACACATGTTTAAGACTAGTTTCAGGACTAGCCACAAACCCTATTTTCCACGGAGTGTAACTCCCAAAATACAATGGCCCATAAGATGAATTTTTTACCATATATACTTGGATATTTTTACTCAATAGAATAGCAATTTCATGTTCTGAATCATTCTAGAAAAAAATTTATTGCGAAAATGGTGAGATGACCTGTAAATAATATACCTTAGAAAACATCATCAAAAGAATTTATCCTTCCTTGAATTTCGACCTTCTTTTCTTCACCTTCCCTCAAAAATTTGGCTTATATATCCTTTGGTTATATCAGAAACATATAGATATTCAATATGCTCAAGTGTATCTAGAATGAGAGATCCTTGCCTCTTATTTATACTTTCCAAGTAGCTTCCTTAAAAACATCTTCTAGGTCACTTTGCCCACTTTCCTTATTTTAGGGTTAACCCACTTCTAATTTATCCATTAAATTTATTATTGAAACAATTTATTTTGTATTCAATTTGAGTTATAATACACTCATCACTTCACATTAGTATTTACCTTTTAAAATCTCTTAAACCACTTTGACTACTTTGACCTTTTGGGGCTTCTAGATGACATATGAGGGTCCTCCAACTTCGTAAAACCATAACTCTCAAATCGTGAGGAGTTATGTGACGTTCCACATCCCACTAGAAATGGAATGACATGTACTATCCATATATATTATCATTACCTAAAAATATATCAAAACTCATATCGTTATCCATCAAACAAACTTGGGTCCATTACCCAAACCCGGGTTCTCCAACTTCTCATGGCCATAAATCTCTAACCGTGAGGAGTTATGTGATGTTCCACATACCAATGGAAATGGAATGAAAAGCACTATCCATATAGGATATTTTCACTAAAAAATTCATTGACCTTCATCTCATTATTCCACAAATAAGCATGGATTTTCTAACCATAGTTCTAAGATAACTCAATCCGCAATGCATCTTCCGGTGAGGGATTTCACCATAAGGGGACCACTTTGGAGTTCATCCATTTGTACTTATTATCAACCATGACAAGACAATAATGAGTCATCTTTACATCAAACAAACTTGGGTCCATTACCCAAACCTGTGTGCTACTAGAATTCCCTATCGTACTTTCTCCAAGGGTTGACATCAATCACTAAGGGTTGACATCAATATACAATATCACTCTCCAATAATTGATATCAATGACAAGAAACAATCCATACCAACTATCCATCAACCTAATCCAATTGTCTGGCGATCTCCCCCTTTGGCATTGATCACAACACTTAGTCATGATAATATTCATGCTTATACTCTTTATCAATGTTTTTGTCTCTCCCCCTTTGACATCAATGGAAAAGAGTATCTCCCTTTGGGGATTCTCCCCCTAACTGAACTCTCCTTCGGGATACTCCCCCTGTCTACATGCCTTTGATTTTTCTTTGTGTTTATAATCCTCTGATTACTCTCTTTCCCTTCATATGAATAATATCTCCTCCTGTGATAAAGGGTATCACTCTGAATTCATATCGCTCATTCTTCCCTTGTGACAATCGCTCCCCTTGGAAACATGCCTCTATGCCATGTCTCCGAGAATTTACCTTTTGCATATGATAAATCTCTTCCCCTTTTTCCTATTTATGGTTCTTCCTCGTGTACATCTAAGACATATAAGATAAGCATTCAAAAGTATTCATTTTGGAGTAGAAATTACTCATAGTCTCTGGAAAAGATATTCAAAGGCTTCCCATGGAAGTCGTTTTGTAAAGATGTCTTCCACTTGTTCTTTTGTGCCCACATACTCAACTCTGATGTTCTTTTCTGCAACCTTCTCCCGTAGAAAGTGATATTTGAGTGGAATGTGCTTCATCTTGGAGTGCATTATGAGGTTCTTTGAGATACTGATGGCACTTGTATTATCACAATATATTGGAATGGGCTCATCATACTCAACCTATATATCTATCAGAGTTTGTTTCATCCAAAGAACTTGTGTACAACATGATGTCATTGCAATATACTCTGCCTCGACTATAGATAAAGATACTAATGATTGTTTCTTGCTTAGCCATGATACTAAACACTCACCCAAGTAGAACATTGCTCCACTGGTACTTCGTCGGTCATCAATACAACCTGCCCAATCTTCATCTATGTAGGCAATAAGTAATAGATCCTTTCCTTTTGGATACCATAATCCAAAATCTTATGTTCCTTTGCGATATCTGAAAATCCTCTTCATTGCTAATACATGTGATTCCTTTGGTGCTGCTTGAAATCATGTCACTTGTCCAACTGCTTGCATTACATCTAGTCTAGATGTTATCACATATAGTAAGATACCAATCATTGACCTATATTTCCTCTGGTTTGTAGAATTTGAATCATCATCTTTGCTCAACTTGCAACTGGTTTGCATAGGAGTGGTAACTGGTTTGCAATCTTCCATTCCAAAACTCTTTAGCATTTCTTTGATATAGTTAGTTTGAGAAATAAAAATTCCTTGGTTTCTTTGACATATATGAAGACCCAAAAAGAAGGATAGTCCTCCAAGTAATGACATTTAAAATTCATTATGCATATCCTTTTCTAATTTCTGGCTTAACCTATCATTAGTACTTCCAAAACAATATCATCAACATAAATTTCAATGAATAAAATATTACCTTGAGTTACCTTGATGTAGAGGTTGTTGTCTACGCTTCCTTTCCATAGTTTGTAGGGATTTTTGTCATTGTTGTTTCTGATCATTACTCTGTTTTGAATTTGAACTGATGTATGCACTGCATGTGTCTAAAAAATATCTGTCAATTTGGAATCCATTAGCATTGTTCGAGTCATTTCCTGTGTAATTATCATCCATTATGATAATGTTCATTTTTGTTTGAACCACTCTCTGAACCAATCTATTAATCCATTTTGTCGTCCACTATCATATATCTATCCAAACCTGCTAAGTGTTCTTACGAATCCATCTCTGTCCATGCTGTCCAAGACTCTACTTGTGCAATTGTCCATAATGATGACCCATTTATCACTACACTATCATGAAGTCTTGATTAATCTATCAAATTGTACTTATGATAACTGATTGCTCTGAATCTATCTTCTCAAACTCTGCAAGCTACTCGAAGGATGGTTCTTTGGTTTGTCACAACTATTGCATAGACTCCCCCTATCTAATATTCATATTACTTGGGAGTCTCTAAGCCGGATGGCTCAAAACAATTCCTACTCTTATGTGTATTCATCATCATATTCATTGGTAGATTCATCATCATCTTCATTGGTAGATTCATTATCTCTCTGAGCTCTAACTTATTTCTTTCTATCTGTGGATTCATCTTTCACTACAATTCCTGAAAGTACAATTTGTTGAACTCATTCCTTATTTACCTATCCTTCCTTTCTTTCAGTTATTTTCCAAACCTTTTTGTATCTGACATATTTCCTTTTCTCTGTAGAATTTTCTTCATCTCATTTTATTTCCGATCTTGCAATCTCTGGTACCTGGTCTTTGTTCACCTGTTCTTCCTGTTTTCTTATCCATACTTTCTTATATCTGATATCAGTATTATCTTTCATGGAAGAATCGATCATGCTTCTACAATCACTGGCTATGTTTCCATAGTTATGACATTTGTAACATTCAATGTTATGTGCGACCACATAAGCACGATCTGCTTGAACATTTATTTTATAATCCTTGCAATCTGCAACCTTATGTCCAAAGTCAGTACAATTAAAACAATGACCATAAAATAAATTTTCATACTTGGAGTGAATGATATTCTTTGTGGCGTAGTCCTTCTGAATTTTTTCCTTGAATGATCATGATCATGATTGAAGCTTCTTTGTGGCTTGAACATGGATGGTATTCTTGAAGATGTATCTTCAATAGTTTTCTTAGATTCTGGTTTACCATGATTCCTTCCTTTGAATACTTCTACATAACTCTCTCTATTTTCTTCATTCTTCTTTTATAGCAACGTAGAGTGCTTCTCTTCATTCTCTACAACTGATGTCGATGTTTCTGTATCTTCAACGTTCTTGTTGAGCTTGACGATTTTGACTCTTAGTGTGACAAATTCTTCTTCAATATTATCAACCTCTCCTTCTTTCTTCATTATCTGATACTTCATGACCTCTTATGTTCTCTTTGATTCTTCAAGTTGTATTTTCAATGTAATTATTTCTTCTTCCAGTATTCTCTATTTTTGACCAAACTCTTCCTCAAGTTGGTTTAAGTCATTGGTTCTTTCCTTGAGATGACCCATCAATATCTTTTCTCTCTTTTCTGCTTCTTCCTTTTGTGCTGCTATTTTGGCTTCTAAACATTTCTTTTGATATTCTAGAGTTTCTTCAATTCTTCTGGCCTCTTCTAGTTGAGCTCTTAAGTTCTTGATGACCTAATGATCTTTTTTGGAACCTTGAACACTTTTCTTTTGCTTCATCAATTCTTTCTTGGATGACTTGTTTTATTCTCTTTCTTTCCTTAGATATTTAATTGTATTGATCAATTTTTCACTGTAATCAACTTCTGCTTCATCATACTCTTCCTCTTCTGAATCTATCTGACATGATGAGCATCTTTCTTCTTGTTCTGTATCTACATCTTCTTTGTAATTTTCTAAATCTGCGATGGGTGAAGAATATATGTCATGTAACTTATCCCAAAGTTCTTTGGATGATGAACATTTACCAACCTTTTCTCTTACCAGTTTAGGTAATCCTTCCCAGATGACATCCATTGTTATTTTGTTATTCTTCTTCAATTCCTTCTTGGTTGCAGTCTTTTGCCTTTTTGAACTATCATATCATGTAATAATTGATAGCAAGATATAATGTCCATGTGCTTGTAAAAATAATTTTGTCCTTCTTCTCCACATTTCATACTTAAAACCATTCTGACCATTAAACATTGGTACTCCATTCTCAGAATAATCCATGATCTCCTTCTAGTGGTTAAATTGTTTCCTGAAGGAACCTCACTCTGATACCAATTGTTGGATTACTGAGGGGAGGGGAGGGGGTGGGGGGTGGGGGGGGTGAATCAGTAATAGAGAAATTTAATCATTTTTTAACCATATAATCCAAGTTTTATAACAATGTAGCATTATCATCCAATAAATGCAGAGTAAATAAGCAATGAACAAATGAAAAATCATACACATACACAGTACACCAGTTTTTTACGTGGAAACCCAAAGAGAAAGAAAACCACATAATGTTTTTTCTTATATGTCTTGAAGAATTACATTCATTGGAAGCACCAACTTCCTTTTTTTTCTAGCTACAACTGGAAGGAGGCTCCAACCCCCTACTTTCTCAGGCTACAACCTGAGGGAAGATCCAACTCCCCAATTCTTTGGCTACAACCAGAAGGAGGATACAACCACCTATGTTCTCTAGCTACAACTGGAAGGTGGCTACAACCACCTTTCCTTGCCTCATCCAACTGCCCTGACGTATAAGTAGAATGATGGAACCACTGTCACACTATCACTGTGATATATATTGCTTTAAACCTGTACCAATCAACCTGTACCGAACAACCTGTACCAATAACCTGAACCATGCATCAACCTGTACCATAACCAAGTGAATCAACCATGCACCAACATGTACCAACCAACCTATAATCAACCTATACCATAAACAAGTGCATCAACCATTCACCAAACATGTACCTCAATCTGTACCATGAACAAGTGCATCAACCATGCACCAACATGTACAAATAACATGTCACAACAACCTGTCACAACAACTTGTCTAAACAACCTATCACAAGAACATGTCTCATCAATTTTATCAACCAAATAAGATCTAATCACCAAGACAACTCTCAAATATGTGCATCAACCAAGTATAACACAACAACTCATAATCATCACCAAGATCAATATGTGCTTCTAATAATACAAGTATGCTACATCATCCATAAACCATCTGTCAACAATACTACTAATAAGTGCCTCCAACCATGTACCAAGTATGTACCAATCATGTATCGACTACTCATCAACTATGACTCATGAATATGTACCAACATCATCAACTATACACCTCATGTATGTGCCAACTCATCAACTACTTGTCTCAACCATGTACCTGACATGTACCTCAACCAAATTCCCTCATCAATTTCATCATCAAAATATGATTTGTAACTATATAATAGACCTAGTGTATATGATCACATTCCTTCAAACCTCCCTTAACTTTAACAACAAGAGACTGGCATTTTCATCAAACTTTTCTTTAGTCTCACATGACTAGTTTTGGATTAGTCAACAACCCTAACTTGAAATAATCATAACTTTTTACCTGTCATGAATAAAGATCTAAATTGATATACATTGTTCTTCAATGTGTTTTATGATATTCCTCTAGGTTTCACTACTTGGAACCTCTCAAAAAAGGATTTATAGCAAAAATGGCATACCTTGTTGAATTTTGGCTTATTCTATAGAGCGACCTTGTAGAGCATGCCCCACACGGAATGTTTGTTGAATAAATCTAAAACTATTACAAATAATACTACATGCTATAATATAACCACAACATTTGGTTTTACTAAATTTGTATCTGTTATGAAGAAGCTATGACGTTTTTACCCGAAACACATGTTTTAGACTAGTTTCAGGACTAGCCACAAACCCTATTTTCCACGGAGTGTAACTCCAAAAATACAATGACCCACAAGCCTAATGTTTTACCATAGATACTTGGATATGTTTAATCAATGGCATAGAAATTTCACGGTTTGAATCATTCTAGAAAAAAAATTATTGCGAAAGTGGTGAGATGACCTCTAAATAACATACCTTAGAAAGCATCATCAAAAGAATTTATCCTTCCTTGAATTTCAGCCTTCTTTTCTTCACCTTCCCTCAGAAATTCAGCTTAGATATCCTTTGTTTACCTCAGACACCTATTAAATATGCTCAAGTGTATCTAAAATGAGAGAGCCTTTCCTCTTATTTATACTCTCCAAGTAGCTTCCTTAAAAACATTTTCTAGGTCACTTTGCCCACTTTCTTTATTTTAGGGTTAACCCACTTCTAATTTCTCCATTAAATTTATTATTGAAATAATTTATTTTATATTCACTTTGAATTATAATACACTCATCACTTCACTTTATTATTTACCTTTTAAAATCTATTAAACCACTTTGACTACTTTGACCTTTTGGGGCTTCTAGATGACATATGAGGGCCCTCCAACTTTGTAAGGCCATAACTCTCAAACTGTGAAGAGTTATGTGGCGTTCTACATACCACCATAAATGGAATGACATGTACTATCCATATAGAATAGTATTACCATAAAATATATCAAAACTCATATCGTTATCCATCAAACAAACTTGGGTCCATTACCCAAACCTGGGTTCTCCAACTTCCCATGGCCATAACTCTCTAACCATGAAGAGTTATGTGACGTTACGCATACCACCAGAAATGAAATAAAAATAACTATCCATCTAGGATAGTTTCACTAAAAAATTCAACCTTCATCTCATTATTCCACAAATAAGCATGGGTTCTCTAACCATACTTCTAGGATAACTCAATCCACAATGTGTCTTCCCACGAGGGCTTTCACCATAAGGGGACCACTTTGGAGTTCATCCATTTGTACCTATTATCAACTATGAAAAAAAAATAATGAGTCATCTTTACATCAAACAAACTTGGGTCCATTACCCAAACCTTTGTGCTACTATAATTTGCTACCGTACTTTCTCCAAGGGTTGACATCAATCACTAAGGGTTGACATCAATCTACAATATCACACTCCAATAGTTGATATTAATGACAAGCAAAAATCCATACCAACTATCCATCAACCTAAGACAATTGTCTAACAGGTTTTGGGATATGTAATTTATATGGTGCATAGGAGACATATAGAGATAATGTGGGTACAAGTTTCAGATCTTGTTTTTTTATATGTTTGGAGATACATTTTGTTCATGTTAGGGTTTTTGACTAGTCCTGAAACTAGTCTGAAACATGTCTTCTTGGCATTTTCACTCCCAATGTTTTTAGGATTTTCTTCAGGTTCTAAAATTTTTACAATATGAAGGAGGAATAGTGAAGTATTGTGTGTACAAATTTCATCCCTTGATTCTCTATACTCGGAAATTTATTCTCCAAGGAAATTAGGGTTTTCGGTTGGTCCAGATTTCAGTCTAAAACAAGTGTTCATGAGAAAATATTTATATATGATGATACATACCTCCAAATTGAGTGATACTTGTTCCATTGGTTAGGAAATGGAACTAATTTTGAATGGTACAAATTTCAAGTTTTGAAGTGAAGACATTGACATGTGCCCATCCATACAAGTTTTTTGTCCTGAAAGGGAAACAAATCAACACATCTTGGGAAAGTTGTCATAAAATTCTATTGGAGAATACAATCTTGGTCTAACTTGTAGGTTTGGAAAGAAGACACATCGGGATATCTCATTCCAAAATTTTAGACTATGAAGGGCCAAAATTGGAGAGATACAACAGAAGAAAGGTCAGCTAGCATAATAGTCTCCAAATCAAGGTTTTAAAAGGTGTGTTGTGTTTTTGGAAATTTGCATATCTTTTGACTAGAAGATCCAATTGGGGTGATTCAAAATGTGGAATTAATTGGGATAAAAGGAGTATCACATAAAATTGGGAGAATATTAGATATTTTTAGGTACATACTTATTATGGCTTCTCTAAACGTAGGAGTTGTCGTTACTTATCAACACTACAACTCGGGGACAATGTGGTTCTTCCACGTACCTAGAGTATATTGGAAGGCCCATTTCAAACGATTGCACATTAGAAATCACTAATATGGATTTAATATCCCACATACCTAGAATATATCGGGAGACCCCATATAATATTGAGAACAACTAAGTAAACCATTTGGTCATCTTGTTTCTATAGTACACCAAGAACAACACTCGAGGAGATCACTCTCTAGTACCTGGGTAGTCAAATAGTACAACTAAGGGCATGGCCAAGCCTCCTTAATTAGTGCCCCAGGATATTGATTTGAGTACTATTGTTGGACCCTGCACATATATCAAAGAGTTATAACACTTAACACTCCCTTGTCTGTGAGGACCTCTGCCTAAGCCAATTAGGAATTCCTACATTGTAGTGATACTTGGCCAACATGCCACCAAAAAAGGGAACGTATACACCAAATAAGCCCTCAAATAGTCGTACTTAGACTCTTGATGAAGGTGAAGAAATGCACAAGGAGATAAATGATTTACAAAAGAAGGCAATAACAAAATATGAACTACAAAGGATTATGGATTAAAGTGATGTTAAGCTAGAAGCAATGATGGATACTAATATGGATGGATTAAAAGGGGAGATCATGGAAGCATTGAAAAAGTTTCTAATAGAGAGGCCACCTCAAAGTGACGATGTATCCCATCAAATTCATGATAAGGACACAAGGAAGATGAATCAATACTAGAGAAACTCCAAATTTTGGTTGAAGACCAACCACTTTCCTAATATTGATATGAGGAAGTTTGATGGAAGGGATCCAATCACATGGATACTCCAGATGTAGTCGTTCTTTAATCTACATGACGTGCCACACAAACAAACGGTATGAATTGTGTCCTTATATTTAGAACCTAATTTTTTATGTGGTATCGATGGATTTTTTCTCGCAAATCACTTGTCACTTGGACAATTTTCATGGAAGAAATTATAGAACACTATGAGGATACACGGATCAATACCTTCTTCAGCTAATTGATAAATCTCAAGAAAAAGGGTTCAGTTGCAGAGAACATTGAGAACTTCCAAAGATTGAATATAAAGGTAACATATATTCCAGATAAGAACCTGATTGATGTCTTCATAGGAACTTTAAAGGATAATGTTCAACATGAGGTTCTCCTTTCGGAACCCAAACCATTGGAGAATGCGTTTAGGGTGGCGAGAAATGTTGAAAGTAAAAGTATGGCTATGGATACTAGAAGGACCACCCCTAACATCTATTGAGAGAATAATGTTCCTTCTTCTAAAACACCTCAACCTACAAGGTTGACACCTCAACAATTGGAGGAAATAAAAGAAAAAAGTTTATGATTTAATTGTGACAACAAGTACAATAAGGGAATAAATTATGAAGAGGAATAAGAATAAGAGCAAGAACAAGTACATAGATTGTGAAGAGGAATAAGAACAAGTACATAGATTGTGAAGAGGAATAAGAATAAGAGCAAGCACCATCTCAAGATGAATACGTAGAAGAGATTTATTCTGAAGAGATGACTCTCACCATCTCATGCCATGAATTGGCTGAAATTAGCACTCCTAAAACCCTCAAGATCAAAGGATATATCAAAAATAAAAAGGTAATACTGCTAATTGATTATGGAAATACTCATAATTTCATTCACTGTAAATTATCCAAAGCTCTCAATTGATTTATATATCTATCTCTAGAGTTTCAAGTAATGATTGCTAATGGAGGAACTATCATTTGCTTAGGAAAATTCCATAATATCAATCTTACTATGGGAGAATATGTAATGAATATTCCAATGATTTATATACCCATGGGTGGTGTTGATGTCATACTAGGGGTCCAATGCTTACAATAGTTAGGAACAATGACTTTTAATTTTCAAGAACTTTTCATGAAATTTTCATTGGAAGGAAAGGAATTTGAGTTAAGGGGTATCACAAGGAAACCCAGTAATGTAACACCCTTTCACACTGTAACACTGTGATACCAAATTGTAACGCCCCCATTCTGGGTCAGGTAGGTGCTACTTCGCGAAATAACAATCTCATTTTATGCTTAATTAATAACATGCATTTAAAATAGGTTAAACACATTTAAACTCAGAGTAACCCTAGGAATTACTTCTATTATAAATAATCAATGGCCTTAACATTAATTCGTATGCACAACAGAATACATGATAAATATAAATACCCAGACATGCAAAAAAGTAATTAAAAACACCATCTGGTACTTATCTTTGAAACGGTGGTAATTCCACCAACCAGGTCCAGGCCTTCCACGAACCTCCCAACCTTAGACCACACTGCTCATCAAGCTCAGCAGTGGGTCACCCCCGAGCTGGGACTAAAATCCACCCCTAAGGCAAGGAACCCTAGGCTAGGCTGAGGTTACAGGGAAAACACACAGTCACAAGGAAGGATTCTCTCCCAGGAACCACTTATGCCCGCTGCCCACAGACTCTCCTTCCCCACATGCCTGTTCCACCCTAGGAGTATACACCTTCTCTATCACCTAGATAGTCCTTCGGCTGCTAACTTCCCTTGCCTTAGATTTCAACAATAGATTGGACCGAAAGTCTCTGAGCTCTGTGGCAGCTACAAGGTTCCTTCCAGGAGTTCTCTCCTTCCTCTATGCATTCTCTCACCTGGAGAGAGAGTCACTCACAGGCCATCAACCTGTTCTTCCAACTTCAACCACCTCTCTCACCTAGAGAGAGTATTTTACAAACTGGCCAACAAGCCACACAGGTTCAAACACTACACGTCCACCACAATCAATGGGAATGCAGACAAAAACACCCCAAGGTAGATACAGATAGGTTGAATAGCATAACCAGGCTTGGCAGGGACGGGACACTTCCGTTTTCTCAATTTGGCAACACGAGATAGACTCACACTCTAGATTCTTAGGGATGCATGGTGAGTTGTCCATGCAGGGGTCGATTCAGACTCCACGGTTTAGAACAGAGAAGGGGTGTACCGGCTTTCCAGAACAACCACAGACTTCTTCCTGAAATCAACACAGGCTTCTGGTTCAGGGGATGTATGGTTCAGAAGATGCACGAGGTCTCCTACAAAGGTCGGACCGTTTCATGCTCAAACGGTCGGGTAGAATGGAGGAGAAAAAAAACCCCAACACGGCTCATCACAGCCATTTTATTTGCATGTGCCTGGGTTGACACTTGTCACCCATACAGCTGCATGCATTCCTTCCATTTGGAAGTTTCTTATCCTTCCAAAAAGAACTTAGGATAAAACATATTATTCACATGGTCTTTTTGGAATAATATTAAAATATTATTCCCAAGGACTTAATCCCCTAGGCTCAACACTTAGCCCCTCTTCCCACCTTCTAGCCCCTAATCCCTTGCCCACTCTGTGGAATATTAGTCCCCCATCACTCATTCATCGTGGTCAGTTTGCACACGACAGTGTTTATATTTTATTAATGTTTTGCATTGATATATGTACAAAATCAGGCTCTTGGCCTTCAACCCTTAGGCTCTCTGGCCTAATAATCACATAATCCCACCAGCTTATATAAACTTGGCTCACCAGCCTATAAAAAAATTTTACAACTCATTTTGTAACAATATTTACAACTGGGCTCAGCCTTGGGGACATTACAATCCCCCTCCCCTTATTTATGCATTGTCCTCAATGCAACTTTACACAGCATCTGCAAGCTTTTCAAAATTTTCAAAAAGATGCGGGTACTCTGCCCGCATAACATCTTCATGCTCCCATGTTGCATCCTCAGGACCGTACCAGGTCCACTGGACCTTTACAAGCTTTATATCTCGATTCCGAAGCTGTTTTATTTTCCTGTCCAATATGCGCACAGGATGCACTTGCAGGACACCTTCTGGGTCGACCTGAATCACATACCAGTCGATAACATGATTAGCATCAGGTATATATTTCTTAAGTAATGAAACATGAAACACATTATGTACAGTCATAGATGCAGGTAATGCAAGAATGTATGCAACTAGCCCAATCCTTTCCAGGATTTCAAATGGTCCACAAAATCTTGCTACCAAATTGGCGCAACTTCCCAGCTTCAGGGAACTCCTGTTAGTTTTCACTTTCAGGAAAACATGATCACCCACTTTGAATTCTCGGTGGGTTATGTTCTTATCCACATAACTTTTTTGCCTATCCTGGGCAGCTTTCAAATTCTGTTTAATTTTTATCATTTGGTCCTCCATCTCCTTGAGCAACTCTGGCCCAACTACTGCTCTGTCAACTGGATTATTCCATCTCACTGGAGTGTTTCACTTTCTTCTATAAAGTGCTTCAAATGGGCTCATCTTCAACGATGCATGATACCCATTATTGTAGGCGAATTCTACCAAATGCAGGTAGTCTTTCCATATTGATGGTTTGTCCATCACATACATTCTCATCATGTCTTCTATTACTCTATTCACCCTCTCTGTGTGTCCATCAGACTCGGGATGATATGTTGTACTAAAATTCAGATTTGTTCTGAATCCTTTGAATAGTCCTTTCCAGAAATTCGAGGTGAATTTCGGGTCCCTATCAGACACAATCTTTTTAGGAATTTCATGCAAGCGTGCCACTTCTTTTAAGAAGATATCGGCAACATCTTCTACTTTGTGAGTGATTTTCAGTGGAATAAAATGGGCAGCTTTTGTAAGCTT
The DNA here is from genome assembly GCA_009831015.1 of Picea engelmannii. Taxonomy (NCBI): domain Eukaryota; kingdom Viridiplantae; phylum Streptophyta; class Pinopsida; order Pinales; family Pinaceae; genus Picea; species Picea engelmannii. Next base: position 610,821 of record ML789761.1, on the reverse strand, counting down.
GTCCACCACAACCATGATCGAATCATGTTGTTTGCTTGTTCTGGGAAATCCTGTAATAAAATCCATGGTCACCACTTCCCACTTCCACTCAGGAATGGGCAAAGGCTGCAACAACCCCGCTGGGTTCTTATGCTCAGCCTTAACTTTCTGGCACTCCATACATCTAGCAATGTATTCAGCGATATCCCTCTTCATACCCAGCCAAAAGTAATTGCTTTTGACTGCTTCCACAATCTTCTGATATCCAATATGTCTGGCATAAGTCACATTATGCATTTCTTTTAGAATCACAAGTTTCAATTCTTGGACATTGGGTATATACACTCTGTTTTTATACAGAAGTAATCCATCAGCTTCCAATATGTAACTTTCCTTTTTCTGTGGCCTCTCATGCTGTTGTAGCTTTGCTACTAAGTCTCTGTACTACAAATCAGCATTTGCAGCTTCCAAAATTCTACCCTTGATATCAGTCATGTACATGCTAATGGTTGTAGCATGTAATTCATGCACCTTTCTGCTGAGTGCATCAGCCACCTTGTTTTCATTTCCTTTGATATGCTTGATATCAAAGTCATATTCGCACAGAAACTCCAACCACCTACTTTGTCTAGTGTTTAAAGTCAGTTGATCAAACCAATATTTCAGATCATTGTGGTCTGTTCTCAATTTGAATCTCCTTCCCATGAGGTAATGTCTCCATTTCCTCAGAGTGTGGACGATTGCTACCAGCTCCAAATCGTGAGTGGCATAATTCTTTTCATGCTCTTTCAGCTTCCTAGACTCATAACAGATTACAAATCCATCTTGGCTGAGAACTCCTCCCAACCCTTCCTTACACACATCTGTGCACACCACTAAATCCACATTTGGATCTGCAATCCTCAAGATTGGAGCGCTGGTTAACAACTGCTTCAATCACAGGAAACTGTTCTCACACTCTTCAGTCCACTCAAAATTTTTCTCCTTCCTTTGCAAGGAAGTGATAGGATGAGCTATCTTTGAGAACCCTACTATAAATCTTTTGTAATAGCCTGCTAGACCCATAAAGGATCTTACTTCCACCACATTCCTTGGCGTTGACCATTCTCGGATGGCCTCAACCTTTTCAGGATCCACAATGATCCCTTCTTCTGAAATAATGTGCCCCAAGTAATGGATCTGCCTTTGGTAAAATGAGCATTTGCTCAATTTGTCATACAGTTGGTGTCCTCTCAAAACTTGAAGCACCAGTCTCAGGTGTTGTTCATGCTTTTCCTCTGACTTGGAATACACCAAGATTTCATCTAGGAAGACTATGACAAACTTGTCTAAATAGTCCCTGAATACACCATTCATCAAGCACATAAAAAAAGCAGGTGTGTTTGACAGTCCAAATGGCACCATTGTGAACTCGTAATGACCGTACCTTGTTCTAAAGGTGGTCTTGTTGATGTCCTCATCCTTTATTCTTACTTGGTGATATCCTGATATGAGATCTATCTTCGAAAAAAAAATTGCACCCTTCAACTGATTGAAAAGCTCATCGATCCTTGGCAGAGGATACTTGTTCTTGATAGTTACCTTGTTCAACTGCCAGAAATCAATGCACAGCCTCAACATCCCATCCTTCTTCTTCACGAATAGGACCGGGGCACCCCAAGGTGACACACTAGGGTGAATGTACCCCTTCTTTAGAATCTCTTCAAGTTGCAATTGCAACTCTTTCAGCTCTAGCGTACTCATTCTATAAGGAGCTTTCGACACTGGAGCTACTTCAGGCATCAAATTTATAGAAAAGTTGATGTCTCTCTTTGGAGGTAGTCCAGGTACCTCCTGAAATATGTCCTTGAACTCTATGAGTACCTTATGGTCTCCAATCCTTGAGACTTCCTCTCTGGATGCTTCCTCCACACACACTGCAAATAATTGACAGCCTTTTCTGTAGCACTTCTTCAGCTGCATGGCTGAGATTTCTCTAACAACCACAGCTCTAAGAATCCCTTGGACTATTTTCCAATTCCCCTCCTCATCCAGGCACGTAAACCTCTGTTATGACAGTCCAGGAGGGCATGGTGTTGGTCCAACTAGTCCATTCCAATTAAACAGTCATAAGAGCCTAAAGGCAGAATATTCAATTCATCCTTCATGCTCAGTCCTTTCATGTCCACAGGACATGACTTCACCAAATCAGTGACTTTCCTCTTGGTTCCTGTAGCCAACTGTACCCAAGAATTTTCATGTTTTCTTCTTGATAAATGCAAACTTTCCACCACCCTAGGATCTACATAACTGTGGCTAGCCCCTGAATCGATTAAAATAATGAATGGTCGGTTGTTAATCATACCTTCCACTTCAATCATGTGTGATTGAAATTCAGCTTGCTTGTTGTCCAGTGCTGCGTAGATCCTTGGAATTCTATTGCCCATATCCTCCACTGATTCATCTTACTGAACATTGTGGATGGTTCTCGCTTTATCTTTTCTGTGGGGGCAGTCTCTGTACCTATGGTTTCCTTTACAACCCCAACACTCCATAGGTGGCGGCCTTGGCATTTTCTCACCCACTTCAGCCTTTTTGGGCTCTCTACAAGATGGTTGTCCCTGAGGACTGTTTCTGAAAAAGGGAGTCTTGTTTCCCTTTAGCCTCTACTCTTTCTTGAACTTCTTCTGATTATCCCAAGCCTTCTGAAAAGTAGGCCTTTCTCTTTTTTGTTCATACAAGAATTTTTCCCTTCTTATTGTTTCTTCCATAGTCTTGGGATCATCATACTGGATCTTGTCACCAAAGGAAGGTGGCAGTCCACTGAGATATCTCTGAATCTTGGCAGCCTCATCTTTGATGAATGGAACATACTTTAGTAGTTTCAAAAACCTTCATTCGTATTCATCAATGGTCATGCTACCTATATTGAGTTCGAAGAACTCCTTCATCTTTCTGTCATAGTATCTTTTATTCAGGTATTTCTTCTCGAAATACCTCTTGAACTCCTTCCAAGTGATATCTTTCTCTCTGATGTGTTGCACCTACACAAATTGATCCCACCACATGGATACTTTTCTTTTCAATTGATACATCGCAATTCTTCCTTATGCATGAGCGGAATAATTCTACAGTTGGAAATATTTCCTCATGCCAAGCAACCAGGTTTTAGAATTTTCCTCCTTCTTATGTTCTCCATCGAACGTTGGAGGCTTGATCTATTCATCTCTCCTTTTAATTCATCCATTCCAGATCTTTGGTGTTTTCTAGTAGGGGATGGGCTTGAACTACTGTGTGCTTCCCTACTGGAATTCTTTGGGGAGAGACAATGATGTCTGCTACCACTCCTCGATCTTCTTTTTCTCTCAGGGGTCCTGCAACTCCCTGTTTTGCTTGTGTCACTCTCCTTTTCCAATTTCCTTTCTATTCTTTCCAGGCTCTTCAACATCTTTGAGTTGAATTCACCCTGACTATCCCTAACTTTCATGAGCTTTTGACTATCAACTTGGTGAGCCTGGGCATCTTTCTACAATATTTCAATGAGCTTCATCATATTTCCTTCCTTATCCATCTCTTTTACATGCCCATTAGAGTTTTATCCTTCGATTCCCAAGTCGACATCCCTTCCTACCCTTTTATCCTCTGTTTCAAAGGCAATCTGCACCTCTTCCATTTCTATACTCGGCTATCCTGACACTCGTTGAACTCTGCACACACAACGTGCAGTCAACCAAAGTTTTTCAGGCCTTAAACCCTTAATTTACAACATTCATTAACCAATGTGAATAAGAAAACTTTTCAAATTCACTAAGTTTTTTGAGCCCTGCTTGGCTCTTCAAATTTTCGGGACTTCAGAACTTCGGTTTTTTGGGGTTTTTTGTCCACGGGGATCCAAAGTTAAATCCTTGACAGTTCTTATGTCCTTCAAAAATTTCAGGATTTTGGAACTTCGGTGTTTTGGGTTTCGTGTTTTTTGGTCCCCGAAGGTTCTCGCACTCGCTTCCCTCTCCAATTCCCAACTCCTGAAATTCCAACCTCTCTTCCCCTAGGCCCATAGCACAGTTGTCACCAACCTCGATAGGGATTTTGGGACTCAACACTTTTGGTTTTCGGGTCTTCGGTACCCAAGAGTTCACGATGCAGTGACTCCCAACCCCATGTCACTCCAACTCCTGAATTCTAAAATTCTAATTTACTTTACTCTCCGAGCTCACAGCATAGCTGTCGCCCTTAACCACGATGGTGTGTGGTATGTTCAGAAGGGTCCACGTCACCTTCGGTGACGTCATCGGGTCCCACCATTCTTGCTTGTCTTCTCGACTCACTGGCACATGGTACACACCCATGTGTCCACATCCATTCCAAGGCAATCCAACAATTAGACTTCTCTCAGATCTACGGTGCAGATCTTTTCGACGTTTCAAGGTTTCAGGCATCGGGAGTTCGTGCATATCCACCTCTTGAACTTCCGTTTTCTGAAATCGCAAAATTACGATCTATTCTTCCACTTGATCAAATGGTCAAGTTCCTCTCTTATGATCTACAGTGTAGATCGTTTCGGAATTTCGGGTTTCTCTATTTTGTGACTTGTGAAAACATGGTTCTTCCCCTTTGGTTTACCAGGCGCCGAAACGTCGTCTGGCAGCCATGTGCCCCTCTGATGGATGGTCCCGACGAATTTTGGATTTCGCGTATCGCGATTTCCACGTTCCTGTGCAACTCGAAAGGGTTTTTAAACCTTGCACACATTTTCCAGATCTGACGGTCATGAGGGTTCTCCTTTTCCCTTGATAGATCCTATGGCTCCAACACTTATGGTGTGGAGTCCTCTCTCCCTATGGCTAGATTCCACCCTGGTTGTGGTTTCATAACACTGCTACACCTCTTGAGCTTTGTAATACGGTCAAGTAACTCCTTGACACTCAAGAACATTCAACAGTCTGAAATTGGTCCTATAGACAAAATTTCTTCTCAAAACCTCAGTCCAAAGATCACTTATCTGGCCCATCTAGGCTCAGCATCAAAACCTTGGCTCTGATACCAAACTGTAACGCCCCCATTCTGGGTTAAGCAGGCGCTACTTTGCAGAATAACAATCTCATTTTATGCTTAATTAATAACATGCATTTAAAACAGGTTAAACACATTTAAACTCAGAGTAACCCTAAGAATTATTGCTATTATAAATAATCAATGGCTTTAACATTAATTTTTATGCACAACAGAATACATGATAAATATAAATACCCAGACATGCAGAAAAGTAATTAAAAACACCATCTGGTACTTATCTTTGAAACAGTGGTAATTCCACCAACCAGGTGTAGGCCTTCCATGAACCTCCCAGCCTTAGACCACACTTCTCATCAAGCTCAGCAGTGGGTCACCCCCGAGCTAGGACTAAACTCCACCCCCAAGGAAAGGAATCCTAGGCTAGGCTGAGGTTATAGAGAAAGCACATAGTCACAAGGAAGGATTCTCTCCCATGAACCACTTATGCCCACTGCCCATAGACTCTCCTTCCCCACATGCCTGTTCCACCCCAGGAGTATACACCTTCTCTGTCACCTAGACATTCCTTCGGCTGCTAACCTCCCTTGCCTTGGTTTTCAGTAACAAACCAGACCGGAGGTCTCGAAGCTCTGTGGCAGCTACAAGGTTCCTTCCAGGAGTTCTCTCCTTCCTCTGCGCACTCTCTCAGCTGGAGAGAGAGTCGCTCATAGGCCCAATAACCTGTTCTTCCAACTTCAACCACCTCTCTCACCTGGAGAGAGTATTGTACAAACTGGCCAACAAGCCACATAAGTTCAAACACTACACATCCACCACAATCAATGGGAATCCAAACACGAACACCCCAAGGCAACTATAGATAGGTGGAACAACATAACCAGGCTTAGCAGGGACGGGACACTTCCGTTTTCTCAATATGGAAACACGGGATAGACTCACACTCTGGATTCTCAGGGATGTGTGGCGCGTTGTCCATCCAGGGGTTGATTTAGACTCCATGGTTTACAACAGAGAAGGGGTGTACCGGCTTTCCAGAACAACCATAGACTTCTTCCTAAAATCAACATAGGCTTCTGGTTCAAGGGATGTACGGTTTAGAAGATGCACGAGGTCTCCTGCATAGGTCAGACCGTTTCACGCTCAGATGGTCGGGTAGAATGGAGGAGAAAAAAATCCCCAACACAGCTCATCTCAGCCATTTTATTTGCATGCATCTGGGTTGACACTTGTCACCCATACAGCTGCATGCATTCCTTCAGCATGCATTCCTTCCATTTGGAAGTTGCTTGTCCTTCCAAAAAGAACTTAGGATAAAACATATTATTCACATGGTCTTTTTGGAATAATATTAAAATATTATTCCCAAGGACTTAAGCCCCTAGGCTTGGCTCCTAGGCTCAACACTTAGCCCCTGTTCCCACCTTCCAGCCCCTAATCCCTTGCCCACTCTGTGGAAGCTTAGTCCTTCATCACTCCTTCATCGTGGTCGGTCTGCATGTGGCGGTGTTTATATTTTATTAATGTTCTCCATTGATATATGTACAAAATCAGGCTCTTGGCCTTCAACCCTTAGGCTCTTTGGCCTAACAATCACATAAGCCCACCAGCTTATATAAACTTGGCTCACCAGCCTATGAAAAAATTTTACAACTCATTTCGTAACAAGATTTACAACTGGGCTCGGCCTTGGGGACATTACAAGTAAGGTGGTAAGCTCTAATGGCATGAAAAAATTATTGAAAAAGAGGCATCAAGGTGTAATTGTACAACTATTCTCACTAGATGTTCAAACATCTAAGTCATCTATTCCCCTATATCTCCAAGGGATCATTGATAAGAATTACAAAGTATTTGAATACATTCCCAAAAGTATTCCACCCACTCATGATCATGATCATGTTATTCACTTAATTCCTAGGAGTGTTACTCCTAACATCAGGCCTTACAGATACCCTTATGCCCATAAGCGTAAAATTGAGCCTATGGTTGAAGAAATGTTAGAGGATGGAATTATTATACCTATCCAAAGTGCTTACTCTACATCGGTGGTAATGGTACTCAAGAAATAGGGCTCATGGCATATGTGTCCAAATTATAGAGATCTCAACAAGATCACCATTAAATATAAGTTTCCCATTCTAGTCATTGATGAATTGTTATATGAACTATATGGAGAAATATACTTCACAATGTTGGATCTTCATCCCAGGTACCATCAGATTAGAATTAAGGAAGAATATATCCCAAAAACAACACTCATAACTCATGAAGGCCATTATGATTTTTTGGTCATGCCTTTTGGCCTTACGAATGTAGAATGCACCTTCCACATTCCAAGGGTTGATAAATTCCATTTTCAATCCCTTCCTTTGAAAATTTTTGTTAGTATTTTTTGATGACATACTAATCTATAGAAAGTCTTAGGAATATCATGTTCAACATGTTGACATGGTGCTACAACTACTAAAGGAAAAACATCTATATGCCAAACCGTCCAAATGTTTCTTTGGGGTGAAGGAGGTAGAGTATTTGGGTCATATTGTATCTCATGAAGGTGTCAAGGTAGACCCTAAAAAGAATAAATCCATGATGGAATGGACGATTCCCAAAAATAGAAGAATCTTAGAGGATTTTTTGGTTTGACAGGTTATTACCGCAAGTTTGTTCAGAACTATGGAAGAATAGCAACGCCTTTAACTGCATTAACTAAGAAGGATGCATTTTCATGGACTCGTGAGGAAACTCAATCTTTTTAACAACTTATAGAGGAAATGTACAAAGCTCCTGCCTTGACCACACCATACTTCACAAAAACCTTTATTGTGGAATGTGATGCCTTGGTAAATGGCATTGTTTTTGTTCTAATACAAGAAGGAAGGCCCCTTGATTTTGAAAGCTAACCACTCAAGGGAAAGGACTTACACAAACCCATTTATGAGAATGAAATGATGGAAATACTACATGCATTGAAGCAATGGTGCCCTTACCTAATAGGTAGGCACTTCAAGGTCAAAATAGATCATGATAATCTTAAATACTTCTTAGAACAAATAATATCTTTAGAAGAGAAACAAAAATGGGTGACCAAGATGTTGGGTTATGACTTTGAAAAGATCTACAAAAAAGGGAAGAAAAATGTTGTGGCAGATGCACTCTCAAGAAAGAATGAAGATGTTGAGGCATTTCTCGATGATATCTCTATCATGCAACCTGATTGGATAAAAGAAGCAAGGGATGAATGGAAGAATGACGAAGAAGTTTGGACTCTCATTCAAAGGTTGCAGTAGGATTCCAGTGCATCTGATAGATTTACATGGAAAAACGATTCACTATGGTACAAATATCACTTATATTTATGTAAGAACTCCCAACTCAAGCAAAAGGTACTTTTGGAATTGCACACCTCTCCAGTAGGAGGGCATTCAGTATTTTTGAAAACCTATCACAGGGTCCAAAGGGAATTTTTTTGGGATGGCCTTAAAACTGATGTTCAAAGGTTTGTGGCATAATGTTTGGTTTTCCAACAAAATAAGGTGGAAACAATTAAGACCCTATGTATTTTACAACCATTATCCATTCCAAGTCAGCATTAGGAGGAGGTTTCCATGGATTTCACCACAGGGTTACCGAAGTCTGAAGGAAAGAGTGTCATCATGGTGATTGTTGATAGACTTACCAAGTATGCACACTTTTGTGCACTCTCTCATCCTTTCAAAGCCAACACAATTGTTACTGCATTCATGGAGACAATTCAAAAACTACATGGAAGCCCAAATATTATTGTAAGTGACAGAGATCCCATCTTCACTGGACATTTTTGAACATAATTATTTTCTTGTTTGGGTACTCAGTTGGCTCATAGATCATCTTATCATCCTCAATCTAATGGACAAACTGAGATAGTGAACAAATTTTTGGAAGGATACCTTTGTTTCTGTCTCTGATAAAAACACACAATGGTTCAAGTGGTTATGCTTGGAAGAATGGTGGTATAAAACTTCCTTTCATACTGCAACAAAAATGACACCATTTATGGCGCTTTATGGATATCACACACCATCCATCACTTCTTATATAAAAGAAAAATCTATGGTTCAAGAAGTGGAATATTTGAGCATCAACAACAAGTTCTCCAACTATTAAAGGAAAACTTGACCATGGCACAAAATCTCATGAAACACCAAGCAGATCAAAATTGTAGTGAAAGAAGTTTTGAAGTAGGTGATTGGGTATTTTTAAGACTACAACCATACAAACAGATGTCCCTCAAGAAACCTAGGAAGGATAATAAATTATCACCGAAGTATTATGGCCCTTATAAGGTGTTGCAAAATATTGGTACTATGACATACAAATTGGAGTTGCCTGCATCTTTGTGAGTGCACCCAATTTTCCATGTTTCATGCTTAAAGAAGGTTATAGGTGACAAGATCCTAGTTCAAACTATATTTCCAAAACTTGACGAGGAAGGAAAAATCATATTGGAGCCTGGATCTATCACTGACACAAGAATTCACCAGTTGAGGAATAGATCAATTTCAGAGTATCTCATTAAGTGGAAGAAACTACCTTCTAAATATTCGATGTGGGAAGATAGTCTTATATACAGAAGCATCCAGAACTGCTCAAGCATCGAGGAAAATAATTGTCTGAAGGGGAGAGGCATGTTAAGCCCTAAATCGTGGCACATTACCCCTTAATTGGGTCATATAACATTAGTATTGTTATTTTATTTATGTCGGCTTGGGTCCATTAGTTCTAAGTACCTCCCAGTCTCCTATATATACCAAGGAGACCTTTTCATTTGGAATCATCTTGCATTTGTGAATTCATATGATGTATAAGGAGGTTTCCCCCTCGAAGAGGATTATTATCTGAATTTCTCTCTTTGTCAAGGCACTGAGTACTTATTCTGAGGTTTTTATGCTATTTTGATAATTGGTTATTAACATGATGATGACTCTTCTTTCCTCATTTAGGCATCTGGTTACTAATAGGAAAATTTTCACTAGGTGGAGGAAAAGAAGGTTCAAGTACTCAATCTAGAGTGAGACTCAATTTGGATGGAGGGTTGTATGTTTCATTTTTTAACGATATTGATAGAGACAACAAACTATGCTCATAATCATATGTTTCATTTTTTGACGATCTTGACATGGGAAAAGAACTATGCTCTTAAGAATTTGTTTCATTTTTTGATGATCTTGACACAGGAAAAGAACTATGCTTGTTAGCGTATGTTTCATTTTTTAATGAGCTTGACACAGGAAAATAACTATGCTTGTTAGCGTTTGTTTCATTTTTTAATGAGCTTGACACAGGAAAATAACTATGCTCGTGAAGACTAGGTACTGCCAAAGGATCATATAATTCTATGGATTGTTGCACCTTAGCCGCAATCATATTAAACATGGAAACCTGCAAGGTGGTAGGAGTGGGCAAAGGAAAAACCCCCATGAACGAGGAATCCTTAAGAATACCTACTCATATGCTCTCAATACCAGACTGTCCTAGAAAAGGGACATTATTCGCTACAACATTGTGGAGATATGGAGTTATATAGTCAATTTGGTCAACATTGATAATTTATCCTTGATGGGGAAATCGTAAAATAAGAAACAATGAAGATGCAATGACAATCATCACATAGAACCAATTATGTTCAAGTAACAAATTGTAATCCAAGGGTGTGTCAACCACTTCGATATCAACCGAAAAAATCTCACCATTCAATGTCACAATGAAACTTTGCAAGATTCCATGAGGTTGGAAACCACATCCATCAAACACTTTCAGGGTGGTTGGAGACTGGCTAAGTTTA
>ML789761.1:553296-591145 GCA_009831015.1 Picea engelmannii | reverse complement strand
GTGTAGTGGTCTTCCTAGAAAATCATGCAAGGAAACTTAGCCTTCCTATTCAGTTGAATATCAACATACTTTTTGTTTTCCTGCTAGTTCAAATATTTCTTGGATTTACCCTTGTTGTTATTTTTACCTCCTAGCTACTGAGATAAAGTGGATTGGATCGCATTCATCTTGGAGGTTTGAGCAGGAGTGGAAGTAGTTGTGGTGTTTTAAATGGAACTTGGATTCGAACCAGGTATTAACAAATCACTTGATGGAAGAGGACCATTAGGGATCAGATCATAAAGTGTGTTAAACTGGGAATATACCAAGTCCAAATAATGCACACGGATGATAGTCTACTCCTCAGTAACGAAATTTCCCATAGCAACATCACGGGAAATGGGAGGTAAGAGTGACTTTGTAAACCAATCTGCAAGGAGTTGGTCTGGAATTGGAGATTTAATCAACTGTCTTTGTCATATCCACTCATGAATGTGATCAAATATGTGGGTGGAAGAGGATTGTCGGAGTGAAGTCAAAAGATTTGTACCAGTCTTGTACTATATAGGAAACTGGAAATGCATCAGGAAAGCCATGGAAAGAGAATTAAAGTTGACAAAGGAGTTACGCGACAACTCAATATACCATTTGGCTACTGCACCTGTAAGTGTTCTCTGAAAAAGTCTCAGGCGAATGGAATCATCCATCAAAGAGTTGGAACAACACCATAAATGGAAAGTCGTAACATAATTATTAGGATCTTCCCCAAGTTTTTCGTCGAATTTCAGGATGTTGGATAGTAATTTGGCAAGGATGGCGGGCCAAAATGGGGCATGATGAATGGAATCGTTTGTCAAACGTGATAGATCTAACAGATCTAACATAGCCAAGAATGGAAGTTGTCAATTAGCTTGTGGATACTGGTGATAACCATATGACATGGGAACACTAGTAGGACCATATCCATATTGCGGCGAGATGGGAAAACTAGATGGTTCTACCATGTATGGTGGTTGTTTGGGTTGTCCACCTATATAAGGTGATTTTTCTGATTGTCCACCTATGTAAGGTGGTTTTCCTAGTGGTCCACCCATGTTTTGTGACTAAACAGATGGACCTCCTACGTACTGCGATTGACCTGTTGGTCCCCCCATGTATGTTGGTTGGCTAAATGGACCTACATATATTGTTTGTGAAGGTATTGTTGTGTTGAAATCATGGGGTTTACATATTAATAGGGAAAATTTCCTTGCGGAGGAATTCCCATCAAATTAGGTTGACCCCACAAAGGGTTAGCAACTCCTAGAAATGGTTGTCCAATAAATAGGCCAGTGGTAGTAGAGATAGAAGGACTTGCAAGAGAGGCTTTCCCCCAGGCTTGTTGATGTTGCAACCATGTAGGTTCACCCCCAGCAAAACATTTCCCTGCAACTGAAGGTTTCCCTCGAGTTGAAGGATGGCCTCCCATTAAATATTGAACTCCAATGTAGGGTGTACTAATCTGCGATGGTTGAGATGGAGGCAAAGTATCTTGTGCAACCATGGTTGTGTGAATGACTTGACTACTGGCCATCTGATCGATGGGTCGACCAAGTAAATCACTTGGTGTGTGCATGTGTGGAAATAATGAAGCAAGAATATTACCTAACCCATGTACGAAGGGAGATGTATGCGCAAGTGGTTGAGTCATGGTTACCTGGGTCACAAATGTTTTTGGTAAAGATGAAGCACCGACAGCAGAAACTATAGGATTTGTGGATGCAGATAAATTCCCAAGTCCTTAAGGAAAATAAAAATATGATATTGTGTAGTGGTTGAACTAGGTGTTAACTTGTAAGAAGAATGTAGGCATCAAAATATCTCATGGATGGTGGATCAGTGAGTTGTAAGCCAACTAGATCGGTAAAAATATCATTTGTGTAAGATGCAATGCTTTATATGAAGGTTGTGACCGGTTCTTCAACGTGTTGGCCACTTCCAGGAGCTATGCTCCTAGTCTCAAAAGTTTGATCTTCGATCATTCCTTCGTAAGAAACATTTTGTTGAGGTTCTTGAATGCCAGGATCCATACCTTCTATACTATGAAATATCCAATCCTAAGGTCGACTATGAAATTCAAAGAAACAAACTACTAAGAAAACTAAAAGAAATCAACCAAACAAAAACATACTCAAGGATCTTTCAAAGACGGGATGTCAAGCCACCAACGAAGAAATGAGAATAAGTTACCCTTACCTTCATGTTACAGTTTGTCTCATTGTAAGAAACCCTTTCTTTCGTGGGATCACCCTCCAAGGGTATTGAGAGTGTGATACTATGTCTACCCCAAGTACCATGGGAATCCCCCCATAGTCACCTATGTAGATACCTAGGAAATGCCACTAAGTTTAACAACTCACAGTCAACCTCCAAACGGGTACAACCGACAGTTGGGATTGAACATATGGGCAGGATATCAAAGTCTAAAATTATTCTAGAGGAATGAGGACAAGTGGAACACTAGACTAGAGAGGACCTAGAACATATTTGGAGTTCATGAAGTACCAAGACCAAATGAGTCAATGACACTTCAGGAAGGACCCCCAGTACATGCTCTTTCCTCTACGATTGATCAAGATTTGGAGGGGTAATCTCCACTGATCTCCCACACATGACCTTGTGTTTATCCCCTGTGTGAGAGGGGGTTCCCATCTATGCTTATACAAAAGTTGGATTTGTACACTCTTTAGTGCTCTACAGTTTTTTTAGTAGTCTTGGACAATTTACTCACTTTTCCTAGTCCAAAGACCCTAATCCTGTGCTACTATTGGTGTGATAAAACCAAAAAATGTTCTAGTTGATTTCATTAGTGCCTGGTTTATTTTAATGGATTTTACTTAGTAGGTTCATGGAGATGAAATTGATGATGTGAGAGAGACTTGACTCTAATAGAATGCAAAAGAATGATATGCAATACGTTCATTTCAATGAATTCTATGTATGGGAAGGAGAAGACTTATATTCTTTTAACACAAGAAAGAACTCAAAACTATGCTAATTTCAATTTCTAGGATCAATATGATTCCAAACTATCAAGCAAATGTTTTTGAAAACTGAAATACACCTGCAAAACTAACTCTTTTTCTAAACATGTACCAAAAACAATTTCCTAACGAATGCAAAAATTTCTTCATTTGATTATGTATGCAAGGAGATATGCAAACTTTTTTTCGTCTTAACTTTCAAATGGAATGAAAGAGATCTATGTTTGACACAAAGAAATATGAGGTAAAAAAGAAATCAAACAAAGCACACTAAAAAATATGAGAACTGAAAGAAAACAAGTGTGAGATAACCTATTCAATCAAGAAGTCAAAGATGCAAAGAGAAATAAGACAAGCACTCATGAAAATCCACAAACAATGAGCAACAAGAAACAACATTCAAAGATGGGTTTTGGAAAACAAGAGAGTCCTAATCATCGAGAAAAGTGAGATGTTTCAATGAAGACAAAAAAGGCCTGAAACCAAGCAAGATTTACAAACCCTAGTTGATAAACACTCCTAAACAATCAAGCAATGTGAAATTTTTGCGAGATGAAGATTAGAGAACTCAAAGGTAGGATGAACCAAGTGATATTGTTAACCCAAGGAGATCACAAATAGGAGAATATTGAAAAACCAAAGAAGGAAATTAAAATGAGTAATAACTGTCAAATTCTCAATCAAAAAAATTCAAAGACAATCTAGGAGACTCTGGGCTAAAAGCCTCTCAAAAGCAGACTGAGAAGAACTAATCAGAAACAAGAAAAAACACCAAAAAAGTGAGATTGGTGCCCTTTTTCTCAAAGAGACAGGGTGCTATGGTGCCCCCTATTTGGCTTAGGGGAGTTCCAGTCAGCTAAGTGGCACCTTAGTATAGACTAGAGGGGAGCACTAGTCAGGCTAATGACGCCCCGATGTGAACTGTAGGGGAGTGCCAGTTTTTGAAAAAGATAAAAAAAAATGGCTTCTAACAGCTCAAACTCAACAGAGACTCAATCAATGGCTCTGTAAAATATTCAATGAGGAAGAGGGAAGGGGAAATATATTATAATTAATCATCCAACAATCAATATCTAATCACAAGAAAGGATCTAAGATGAAAATAAAGGAAATACTAGTCAAAGTCCATCCTCAGTGGAGTCACCATTTTTCTGTTGTGAGAATATATTACCCTATAGATAGGCTAAGATCCCCTTTGGACCAAGACCCCTATAATTGTTCCAAAGATAGAAGTGAACAATTGGTTACTACTTTCCCTATATATCTAACTCAATCAATCAAACAAGAGAGAAGAAGAATGTGGCGTACCTTGTTGCGGTGTTCGTCCTTGTTGCTCCAATCCTTAGGCCTGATCTCAAATATACTTAATGAAAATGGAATCCTACAAAGACTATAAAAATTACTCTTCCTTCTACTCTATATTATTAGACAGATAAGATCTATCTATGAAGACCGAAACGACAATATACAAGCAAATGTAGAACACGTGAACTTGAACGGAATAGGCCAAGTTTATATTAATTGGAAAGACAAAAAGAGGAACTTACAAAGCATTCTTGATGATTCAGTTTATTCTCCAAGCTCTCCTCATCCAGGCCTTGCATGAAAACCTTGAAATCAAAATTTTGATGCTTCTCCCAAGATCAAAGGTTTGATACCTGAATCCCCCCCCCCCCCTTCACCTTGGAAATATCTTCAATATATAGGATTGAGAGGCACAACCACCATGATAAAATGAAGGATATGGTTGAGGATATGACTCCTTAAGGTTGGGATCTGATCCTAAGATGAGGCCATAGCATAGGGGTCCAACACAACCAACCTCATCCCAAGAAATTTTGCCCTTAGGAAAAGGTGGGAGATCCCTTGATTCCCTCTAACAAGGCTAGTTCTCCCCCAGAGTTGAACACAAGGCACCATCCTATAAAGTGGTGCTACTATAACATGGAAGGGGGGTGTCAGTCCATGAAGTGGCACTCCCCCATCATGTCCAGGGGGTGCAACCCTTCATAAATTCCCAAATTTGGTTGAATTTTCCAATAAAAAGGTGTGTTTCTACTATCAGATGAGACGAATTCTTCTTCCAACATGACTTAGGGATCATGAAAAATGTTAATATGGTGTCAAGGGGTTGCAAAAATCAATATATTGAATGCGACACTTGGTAAGGTGCATACAACACTTGTGACAGTGCGCTCGACACTTAACAAGGTGCATACGTCACTTTGTGGCACTTATGACACTCAAGTGTGACATTTTGGTGTGTAACAACAACCCCAGTGGAGAAGTTATTGAACAAAGAAGATAAGTTTCAATGGAACGAAGGCTTTCAGAAAGGTTTGGATGTATTGAAACAAAAGTTAATAACTGCACCCATTCTGGTATTCCTGGGTTGATAGAAATAGTTTCACATCCATGTGGACGCATCATCAACAACTCTCAGTGCAATGTTAGCGCAACCTGAGGAGGGAGAATTATATCATCTAATTGATTTTTCTAGTAGAAATTTGTTGAATGCTGAGAAAAAATACACGACGATGGAAAGGGAAGGCTTGTAAATGGTGTATTCCTTGCAAAAGTTCAGACATTGCTTATTGGGATCCCACTTCAAGATGTATACAGACCATTTTTCACTCATATATCTAGTGAAAAATCTAGTGTTGGGGGGGAGAATATTCATATGGTTATTGTTGTTCCAGGAGTATGATTTTGAATTTATTGTGAAGCCAGAAAAATTGAATGTAGGACCAGACCATTTGTTGTGGATACTAACAGGGGAAGATACAGATAACCTAGACAATATCTTACCAGATGCACATTTGTTTTCACTCCAATTGGTAGATGACCATTTTACATAAATTGTCCAATAATTGAGAACATGAGTGGATCCATATGATATGACATTAGCCCAGAATAAATAGCTAGTGGTTAAAGAAAGTTGATCACACAAAAATTATATAAGTTAGGCATAGTTGGGATACTGCGACGATATGTGCTAGAACTAAAAAGACCCATGATCTTAGTAGAAGCACATGATGGAACTACAGGAGGACATTGTGCATGAAAGGTGACAACGCAGAAGATCTTGTGCACAGGGATATGGTGGTCTACCCTCCATAAGGACATGAAGGAATATTGCCATAGTTGTGATGTTTTCCAGAGAGTAGGAAGACCATCACGAAGGGATGAGATGCCCTTGAATCTGCAAGTTACCTTGCAGGAATTTGACAAATGGGAAGTGGATTTTTTCAGACCAATTAACCCACCAACAAGAAGAACAAGATACAAATACATAATTACCATGGCATACTACTTGATCAAATGGGCAGAAGCAAAACTAGTTACAGATTGTATCACAGAGATAGTTGCACGATTCTTGTTTGACAACATCGTTATAATATTTGGATTTCCTAAAGTACTTATGAGAGACCAAGGGACTCACTTTTTGAACAAGACAATTACATCACTAACATAAGATTTCTAGATACAACATCAAAAGAGCACCCCATATCACCCACAAGCAAATGGAACTGTGGATGCCTTCAACAAGATACTGGATATTGCATTGACCAAGGTGTGCAACATAGGGTGAGATGAATAGGATTTAAGGATCCCTGTAGTTATTTGAGCTTACATAACTACATGAAAGAATTTGATGGGGAAAACACCCTTTAGATTATCATATGGTCAAGAAGTAGTCATGCCCATGGAGTCTCTTGTATCGAGTCTGCGCATTTTTTCAATGGCATACCTTATGGATTCTATCACCATAGAAAAAAGACTATCATAGTTACTAATACTAGAGGAAGACTAGTTTATCGCAGGATTCCATCAACAACTACATAAAGCACGCAAAAAGGCATGGCATGATAGACACATCAAGCAGAAGAAGCTCCAAATAGGAGATCTTGTACTGATTTATGAAAATAAGTTCTTACAACACCCAAGGAAGTTCAGGATGCACTGGCTAGGTCCATACATGATCAAATATGTGATTGATGCAAGTATTGTTCAGTTAGAGCAATTGAATGGACAAGTCGTGGAAGGACTAGTGAATGGGATCCGACTGAAAATATATAGAGATGATTGTCCTTCCATCCACTGGAGGATTTGCATAGGTTAACATTCTATCATAGTGTACTATAGGAAGGAAAATATAGAAAAATAAAGAAAAAGTAGGAAAAAGCAAGAAATGAGGTAAGGGAAGAGGTCAAGATTTGAGGAGGCAAAAATGTTAAGGTTATCCATAAGGAGGCAAATAAGTAAATTGTTGCAACTATGAGAAAAGTAAGAAGAAGGAAACAAGATTGCATAGAAGGAAGAGATCGTGCAGAGAGACGATACTTCACAGATAACCGCTAAAATTATTTAACATAATCCATGATAGGACATGCAATAAAGAGTTATCATGACAGTGAAGTAGTGGGGCCACATAATAGTAAATGCATAAGATCTTAACCGATTTCAAAATTGAATGGAGAATTCACCAAAGATACGAAGTGATGGAGCAATAAAAGAAGGTAATTAATGACAACCATTAGTGGATTAGACAGAGAGTTTAGGCATGAAAGGAAACTATATCTAGCAATGAAGTATAAAAGTACGCAAAGGGACAAAAAGGGAATATTATTGTTCATCGAAGCTTTCATAGAGAGTTGAATATTGCACAGCTGAAGAGCCGAAGTTACAAATCCCAAGCCCAAAAAAAAGTTCCAGAACCAGGCAGAAGTTGAAACCAATGTCGTAGAGGAATATGGCACCTAAGGAAACAACATCATCAACCTCAGTACCAAAGAAACCATGCAGCCAACCTGCAATGTCACCAATATTCAAAGAAACAAGGGAAGCTTCGTCCTTAGCCGAATGATTTCCCAAGGATTATATCTCGTCGGGGAAGCCATCAGTGGAACACATCCACTCACAAAAGGAAGTAAGGTATCCATTAGTTGAGCCACTGATCCTAGAGGGAGTCATAGAAGAAGGGGAGATGTTAGGTATGATACCAACTATGAAATACTATGACCATGATATCATTGATGAAAACAAGTTTATGGAACTCGTACCTAGTAAGTTCATGATGAAATTTATTATTCTTGAGACCCACATGATCGTCATCGAACCACAGAAGTAGATAGGGGGTTGCATAAATAAGTTCTCCTAAACCTATTCAACATACCGCATTTTGGACAAATCCAGGAGACCAACGCATGCATGAAAATGTTTCTAAATTGTGTGCACGGAGGATACTTGTGGTTGGATAGACCAATATCCATTGATACTAATTTAATAGTGTGCATTATAGGTCTTCTGTTGCAGGGACAAAACACTGCATCCTTGTTTTTTGATAAGAAGAACGAGAAATCTCTTGCTAAGAGAATGAAAGAAAAATTCCACACTTTCCATGGATAACGCGGCTTGAATGTCCCTAGCATATCCAACCCAATGATAAGGTTTGTGAAACAAGCCTTAGCATGTAAATTATTGAGGAAATGTATAAGAGATCAAGTACTAGAACCAGTTATAGAAGCCGCAGAACGATATGTCGAGGGTGTCCAGATGAACTAGGCAACATTTTTGTTGAACCAATTCTTGATTGACTACGAAGAAGCGCATGAAAAGGGTACAAAATTTCACTACTCTTGGTTATTTATCCTAATCACATTATCATCCTGGAGAGAGTTAGATGAAAGTCAGTTTTTGGGCATTAAGGAGAAKCCTTTCTTAGTCATGCGCTATCAGAACCTTTGGTACACTGCACATAAGGCACGCTAGATGGACACTAATGTTGCATTCTATATCTACAAGGAAACTATCAGAGACAACATAGAAAGGACCCTATGCATACTACCTTAGGTAGTYTAGGAATACAAGGTAGTGGTATGTTTTCAGGCAAGGTGACACCACATGTACGTTCAGGCGAAGAAATACCCATACCAACATTGGATGCCAACACAATACATATTGATAGAAGAGGAGATGGGAAACATTATGGATGATGAGTGGAAGATTCCATCCACTGAGACAGAGCCATCAACACATCCAAACCTAAAAGCATATGATGTTGATGAGGACGAAGAGGAAGAAGAAGAGGACCAAGGAAAAGAGAAAGGCCCAGAGGAGTCATGTTGGACCTTGACCAGGTTTTGAGGAAACACTGGTCATGCTTGACCACTTTTGGGACTTCGATAGGTTGGTCGAAGACGGAGTGCCCAGGCGAAGCGGAGATCATGGGATCTCACCCTTTTTGCGGGCTTTTTGGGGATTTTAGGGTTTATGTAACGGGTATTGGATGTTGGCCCATGGGTTTACCCATGCATAGGCCCCTTTTTGTAATGTATAAATAAGTATCTAGGAAATGTAAGAAGGGTCATGTGCTAAGAGTAGTTCTGATCAGATTTGCGAAAGAACCTATGAGGGTTGCTAAGTGCGAATAGTTTTGAATGCTTTGTGCATACTGTATGTGAGACTTGTAGAGCTAAGTGAAAGTGGTTGTAGTTTGCTTTGTGCCTTGACCTAATCTGGGGAAGGAGGATCTGGCGAGGTGCACGCAGATCTCCTGTCCTTTGTGGAGTTGGATCTATGTCTTGGTGCATGTAAGAAGATTGGAAGAAGCAAATAAGAAGAAGAAGAGTTGGTGGACATAGACCCACACTGGGGTGAACCAAGTATATCCTGTGTTATTGTGATTTGTGCTATGTGTTCTTGATGGTTATGTTATATTTGATTAGTGCACTATTTTGGACATATGATAGGTAGATACATTAGTGCTTAGTGCTTGATACATGAATAAATGCTAGATCTGATATGATTCTATGTGATGAATGCTTAGATGTGTTTGATACTAATTAATATTGTATTGATCTACAATTAGGGTTAATCTGTGATGTGAATAAGAATCATAATTGAATGCATACTATTGGATAAGTGTTATGTTAAGTATCATGATAACATATTTGTGTCCCAGCTAGGTTGTAGACACTTGAGTCCTGCAACCCCCCTACCTCTACCTCGGGTGAGACTTCATGTGCTTCGCAGGTGTTTCTGAAAGGGACAATAGTTAGGGTTTTGTTGGTGCGATGTTGAAGCGTTGAACCCTGGGTCTGCCCCTATGCCAACAAATGGTTTTGTTGTCGGGACCTGAAACTATGATTGCTAGGAACTGAAGAAAAGAGAAAGCTCTATGCGTAGATCTGTTGTTGTAGTGTGCAGTATTCTACTTGAATTATGAATCTTAGTGCTTAGAAAGGAACTATATCTGAAGAAAAGAGGTAAGATCTTAAATCTTTGTGCTCTAGTAAAGGTAAGATAAGTGAAAATTTTTGCTTCGGAAGTATGAATCTAGGTATGTTTGATAGATTTGGTCCTCGTATGAAAACTAGGGAACAAATAGAAAAAAGAAGATTTGATCTGAATAGATTTGATAGAAATAGTGAAAGATATGTTATTCCTATGCATAGAAAGAATTTTTGGACTGAAAAGTGAATGCAGGACCCTAGAAAGAATTTTCGCAGATTGCAGGTCCATTATTGTGATCCTAGTGCACAATACAAAAAAGGTCGGGGATCGTTTAAGAGAAAGAGAGGATTGACACTATGATATAACTGTAGAAAACCAAGACATCTTGCTAAAGAATTCCCTGGCATAGGTCCTATTTTTCCTTGTTGTAAAGCTGTTGGTAATAAGGTTTTGGGTTTCCCTAGAATGATTGATAAAGTTGAAAAGATGAACCTGAGACAAGAAAACAATGAGGAAGATAAAGAAACTAAGGATATGTTAGAGAATCAGAAATAATCGAAGAATATATTATTACAAATGAGAGAAACACTGAACGATTGCAGAGACATCAGTTTACCAGAGATCTTAAAAGAGAAGGAGTGCATAGAAACAAGAATAGGGGACTTCGACATAGATTGTGTATTAGATGAGGAAACACATGTGAATCTTATGCCAGAAAATACTTGGGAATTTTTGGGAAAGCCAGCTATGATTCCTACATTGGGAAGGATATTAATGTTTAAAGGAAAGATGATAAGCATATGTGGAAGACTTAATCATCTACCTACGATAGCTCATGGAACATCAAACGAAGAAGAATCTGAAGTCATTAATTTTGTTGAGAACAATGCTCCTTTTGCACTTTTGTTAGGAAAGACTTGGATTTAGAAATATCACATCTAGAGGAAAGCAGAGGAGGAAGCTACAGAACACAAAAAGAAAGAATTAAGGGACTTCATGGCTAGGATAATAGCGAGAATAATGGAAGAATGAGAGCACAAGTCGAAGAAATTGAGGGCCAGAGACTTAGTTGTCGAAGCTGCAAGAACACATGAAGTATTGAAAACCCTATCCATGCAGGAGAGAAGAGCACCTACGCCAGAAGTAGTAAGAGAAGAGGTATTACATTCGAACCCTTTGGAAGAAACTCAACAGTGAGAAGTTACTAACTAAGACAAAATAAGAATAAGAATGGAAAGAGGAATCCAGAGACTCGGATCATAGGAAGGAAAGAAAGAAAGCTCAGTAAGATGAAGGAAAAAATAGAAAAATTGCAGGAAGTTCCATGGATGACTTCACAGAGGGAAGGCTTCCATAACTTGAGCATCGCCATAATAGCAGAACAATGTAGAATGGAACTTTTCCATGATGAAGCTATATGATCATTGGAGGCGCCCTGACCATTAGAATGACGCTCCAGAACTGCTAGAAACATAGTTATTACCTGAAAGATTTCCATTGGATCATTGAGACCGTGCCATAACGTATGGAATTGTATTGATTAAGGCATTTTGACCCATTGGAGGAATCCATTACGATGTTGTTTATTTAATCTGTCACATGTTTCACTGGGACCACTTTTAAAAACTGAGATATTCGAGATAATAGAGACGTGATTGCCTATTGTGTTGTGTTGTCTAGACCTCGCCATTGATTCGATTACCTTGAGTACTTATTCGCCTACCGAGTTATTTTCTTACGAGTGTGCATGTCGAGAGAACATAGCGTAGTAGAGAATTCTGTGGAGGAGATCCTAATAGACCTTATGGCTAAGAAATTTATGTCCGCATGAGTATAGGCCTCATCGATGGGAGGATTGTAAGCATTACCCTCGACTAGACGTCGATCTGGACCATCAAGAACTGTGACAGAGAAGAGAATAAAGCACCGCAATGATATAGAAAATGCAAAGTAGATCCTCTCAGTCTTGCCCAACAATATCCCACCCTTGGATGGTGCAGTCAGTCGTGACAGCGTACCAAGAGATTTTGAGTACACACTCATGACGACATACCTCCCAAAAGGGATACTCATAGTAGGACCGCAGTTGAGACTGATCCCAGCTCTTAAGATAAGAGATTTTAACCTCGGCGATAGGAAGAATTATGTGATGCTCACACCGCATCCCTACCTGATTAAAATGACTAGGAAGAAGCCTAAGATAGTTCCCCATCCATGGATCAAGGAGATCACGAGATCAACTATCTTGAATGTCATGAAGATCCCACACTTCAGCAGACATTAGGAGGTTAGCACATGCGTTAAAAGCCTCCTTTCATGATTCCATGGAGGGTACCTATGGTTGGATAGGTACATCACAATGGATCTGGCGTTGATCCATGCCATTACTAGACTAAGCATGCAGGGACCAAACCATCAGAAATTATACCCTGGGAAGACATCAGATCACTCCTTGGAGCAGCAAATAAAAGAAGCATATGGTGATGTGGAGAAAGGGAAGCGAGGCTACAAGGTAGCCTCCAACCAGGATGGCACAGTGTGCCTAGCTTGTCAACTAATCACTGGCAAGTTCGTTAGAAAGAACAAGTCGACACAAGTAACAGGCTTTGTAGTCGACCTTGCAGGAAAATGTGTCAAAGGGATGCATACGAACTGGGTGAGCTATCTCTTCAATGAGTTGGAGGACTATCGCGAAGAATAGGACCAAGGTTATGAATTCCACTTCATTTGGTTGTTGATTCTTATAGAATTTGTTGCTTGGGAGATGCCAGAGGGAGCGACATTCCTAGCAGTTGAGCCATCATAACCATTGGCCATGAGGTTCACCACCTTGTGTATTCAAGTGATATGGCAAAGCAGTGGCAATAAAATGCAGATTTCCACACCTAGTACCTACATCTCATGTGCACCATTGATTCATTCCCCTGAATGACTCTGAACACCTTGCATACTTACAAACCACTAGCGAAGTTCTGCACAGACTGCCACTTTATTTACATCACTGCACACAAGGATGAAAGTAAAGAGGAGTTGCAACCGTATTATAAGTTGACCGAGGAATACCTGGAAGAGATCACTAAAGAATGGCCAGTTGAATTCCTTGTACCGGTCGGAGATATAGAACTATCTGACCTCGACCTCATCATAAGTCCTATGGTTACCCGAACAGAGTATGATGGACCAAACAACACTACGAAAAAGAAGAAGATGGAGGAAGTGCAAAACATAGACAATGAAGAGAAGGAAAGTGCATCGGAGGAAACTATGCCTGACTCACCTGGGGGAGGACGAGTTAACAAAGTAAACCAAGAAGAGGAAGAATAAGAATACAAGCAAGAAAATGGTGAAGTAACACCACCAAAGGATCCCCTAACAGAGGTAGAGACATCAAAGAAAAGGAAGGTTTCTCCGAAGAAACCCTCAACACGGAAGAAATCTTGAGCCAACAAGCCCAAGTCACAGAATGTGCTCACAGTGGATGATGTTGACCTCATCATCGCAGGTGTAGAAGATGCTTTGGAGGGTATCTTGTAGTGACATGAAGCAAAGCAAGATACTAAGTATGACAGAATCGAGGCGGAGCTGAAGGGGGTACAACAAGTCATATACTCGATCTGCACAGTGTCCACTGTGCGGTCATCAGCAGAGAATGTAGAATTGGGGGATGAACTGGTGCAAACCCCCTTCTCTCCTAAGGGTGGTGCGACCTCCCAGTCAGGATCTTCGAGTTTTTAGTTGGGTGACTCTCTAAAACCTTATTGGCCTCGTTTTGTTTTAAACATTGGTCCCCTCGGCTCCATGCGTAGGCTTCACGACACCCACGACCTTCCCTTTTGCACTCTGTGAAAATCTCAGAGTATTGGGTGTTAGTGCCTTTTCTCTCAGCCCCTCCTCTAATGTGACCTTGGGTGATGACCACATGATTGCGGGTGCGGCCACAAGTGGTTTGAAGTCAAACTAATTTTGGGCCCGCAATTCTCTTCAAGCCCCCACGTGTCTTCCTAGCGAAACCACGGTATGAATTGATGCCCACCCTCGAATTTTTAAAGTCCGCACAAATCATGTCCCCACAATGTGAGATGATTGTCGATCTCAAGATCATGACAGTGATTCTATATAGACAGTTGAGATCTATTCCTTGGAATCAATGGTCCATATCTCCCTCTCCTCGATCGACGACTATGGTTGATTCAAAATTCCAAAATTCAGAATTATCGGATCTCAAACCTTGGTTTCCTTTGCAAAGAAATATTACGGAGCGGAAGATCTATTGACACATGTCCCCTTCAATCAATGGCTGTGATCTCTGCGGGTCTCTGGAATTTAGGGTTTTGAAATCTCAACCCGACTTTCTTCTGTATTCCAATTTTCTGGAGCGGGCGATCTAACAACATCTATCTTCAAAATCAAAGGTCTCACCTTCACTTCGGGTGTTTCACCTTTCAACTTATATAAACGGTCCTGCAGCCCTCCCTCGATCAACAGTCAAGATCCCCTTCGCGTTTCAGACTTTGGAGGTTTCAAATCTCAAACTTTCCCTTTCTCCAGTTCTTTTATCTGAAGGCTATAATTCATTGATGTGTGTCTATCTCAGATCAATGACTGAGGTTTACTTCGGGTCTTTACCCGAGGTACTTAGATCTCTGCCACATCTCCCTTACATATGAAGGCTATAAATCACTTCGGATCTTTACTCAAAGCTCACAAATCTGTGCCACGTCCCTTCTGAACTCTGACGGCTTAGATTCACTTCGAGTGATCTGATGTCTTAGATTTACTTCGAGTGATCTGATGGTTCAGATCCACTTAGCTAATCATATGGTTGAGATTCACTTCGATCGATCTCCAAAGATTCGGACTTTGGAAATCTCAACTCTCAAACCCGCCCCCTCCTGAGCTCATGGTATCTGATGGCTCAAATTCACTTGGGCGATCCAACGCTTGATTTCCACTTTGGGTGATCTGACGGTTCATATCTGTTTTGACTGATCGAGCGATCAAGATTCTACTTCGGGTTTCTATCTCTTCAAGCTTTGGAAATCTCAAGTCTCGACCCTTGATGAGTTCTCTCTCTTGTGTGTGAAAATCATTAAAGGTTGTGCATCTTGTTCTGATCAGATGGTTGTTGGTCTCTTGCGTTGTGATCCAACGGCCAATGTCGCTCCTCCTCCTGAGCTCCTGATCTCTTCTAATTTAGAAATTTTTCTAAGTCTTCAAAGGACTCAACATTTGCACCTCCTGTGGGTCTGTTTCTTGGGCCTCAACTTCACTTCTGAAAAGTGTTATCCCTCCTAAGATTGGCCTTTTTAATACTTCAACTTCCTGCGCACTCCTTGTGTTTTAGGGATTTTGACAACAAATCCAAAGGATTTATCGAAGAGAAATTCCTCTTTCCCTCCTGGAGTTCTCCTTTTGCTCGGTTCACACCTTGCAACCGGTTATTACACAAGGTTTGAAGTCTTGCGGATGACTGTGCACTCCTTGCAACAATCATTTTGCACTCCTTGCAAAGGGAAATTTTCATGTTATCTCTTATGATCTTTGGAATCAAAACAGATCCCATCAACGCACTCCTTTCATTCTATGTGCACACCTTGCACCAATTTCAACATAAGAGAAACAATTTAAACTTATCCTAACATTCACCGTTCCATACATTCATTTGTAGAAACAACAACAACAACAAAAATTTCAAGTGATAACAACATCCACATACATTGGATCAATTTTTCTCTATTGTATTCATTCAAAATAAAAATGGTTACATCTATAATCAAACAACAACTACAAACTTAGAAATATCCTACTAACTTGTAGCTAGCCTCATTTGGGCATACAAAACCTCTTTATATCTTAGAGGGTTATTAGGGTTCCCCCCAACTACTTGTCTACTCCAAAACCTAACCTAACAACTATCTTAGTCTAGTCACATTCCAAAGCAGGAGTGGAAATTCCCACTTCGCTCGCAATCGTTCAAGTGTGCTTTAGAATATTTCCCGGTGCTCAGTTCAAGCATGCTTCAAAATTTCTCCCAGCGTTGAGTTCAGGTGTGCTTCAAAATATCTCCCAGTGTTGAGTTCAGGCATGCTTCAAAATATTCATTATAACTTCCAGCGTTGATATTCACAGGCGTTGAGTGGTCCTGCTCTACGTGCTTGCTAACGATGCTCCTGCATTACTCCCCTTGAAAAAAATTCATCAACTCTTGTCCATGAGCTCCTGCATCGACTTTCCATGCTTATGGATATCATCTTCATTTTCCCAACTGGCATTTTCTATTGGGTGTCCCTTCCACTTGACCAGATATTCAAAATAGGTCTTCCTCTTGGTATTCTTTCCAATCCTCTGATCAACGATCTTCTCCATCTGTGGTCTTTCTGCTATAGGAATTTGTTTCTCCCACTGAATCTTCTCTTGATCTTCTGATCCCTCTATGTCATCTTTCCTGTAAGGGTACATGTCTGAAACGTTGAATATGGGCAATATGCCCACATCATCTTGCAGCTCAATCTCATAGGTGTTTGCATCAAACTTCCTCAAGATCTTACATGGCCCTATCTTCTTCATCTTTAACTTGTTCTGTGTTCCCTTAGGGAACCTTTTTTTCCTGAGATGTGCCAGAACCTGATCTCCTAATTCAAATTGAAGTTCTCTGTGATGTTGATCAGCTCTGCTCTTGTACTCTTGGTTAGAACTTTGCAAATGTCCTATGATCTGGCTATGGAGCTTCTGCATTTCTGCAGCAAAATATTTTTCTCCAACGCTCCTAATCTCACTCTGTTCCAAGTATCTCAACTCAGATACTCCCCTGGGTTGCATTCCATACAATATTTGGAAAGGGTTTTTTCCAATGCTCCTTTTTGGTGAGTCATTGTATTAAAATTTTGCTTGCGGCAGAATCTGATCCCACTAATTATGATACTCAGTGATCAGACTCCTCAATAATTTTCCCAAACTTATTTTTACCACCTCAATTTGTCCATCCGTCTGAAGGTGATAAGATGATCTAAAGGAAAAATCCATCCCCAACTTCTTCCACAGTGTTCTCCAAAAATGACCAACAAATTTTGTTTCTTTGTCTGAGACAATGCTTCTGGGTAGGACGTGAAGTCTCACAACTTCCGTGAAAAACAAATTTGCAACATGTGTTGCATCACTAGTCTTCTGGCATGGGATAAAGTGTGCCATCTTTGAAAATATATCCACCACCACAAATATGGAATCAAGTCCTCTTTGCATTCTTGGTAGTCCCAACACAAAATCCATGCTTATTGCATCCCAAGGCCTCTCTGGTATTGGCAATGGTTGATACAATCCAGTGTTTTGTCTTTTTCCTTTTGCATGTTGGTAGATTTTACATATGTTCACAAAATTTATCACTTTTGTTCTCATACCTAGCCAATAGTATGAACTTCTCAACTGTGAAAATGTTTTATCGTGGCCGAAATGGCCATCCAATTATCCACTATGCTTTTCCTTCAAAAGGTTATCCCTCGTTGAGCATTTTGGTATGCACAATTGATTTCCCTTGAACAACAATCCCTCTTGAATCATATACTTTGTCCACTAGCTTCTCTCTTAGCACAGGATTTTCACATGCTTCATATGCTTCCTTGAAATCTATATAATCACAATACATGTCCTTAAGGTGTTCAAACCCCAAGGTCTTCACCTGAAATTATTGCAAAATCAAGCATCTCTTGCTTAATGCATCAACAACTTTGTTAGCATTCCCCGCAATATGTTTTCTGACAAAAGTAATTTTTTGCATAAACTCAACCCATTTTGTGTGCCTCTAATTCATTTTTTCCTGTATGGTTATGAATTGTAAAGCCTGGTTATCGCTATACAAAACAAATTCCTGTGGGACAAGGTAGTGTCTCCATTTCTTCAAGGCTTGAATTATGGGATAAAACTCCTTATCATACATGGAGTATTTTCTCTTGGTCTCATTCAGCTTCTCACTGAAATAGGCAATGGTTCTATTATCCTAGCTCAAAACTGCTCCAATTGCAACTCCACTTGCATCACATCTCCCCTAAAATGTCTTTTCAAATTTGGCAACACCAGAATTGATCGTTCTATTATTTTCTCCTTCATTATATTGAAGCTCTTCTCGGGCTCCTCTGTCCATTTAAAAGACTGGTGCTTCTTCTTCATTGTATCCATCATTGGTGCACAAATTCCACTAAAGTCTCTGATGAACTTCCTATAGAAACTTGTTAATCCATGGAAGCTTCTTACCTCAAACATACTCTTTGGTGATAGCCATTCTTTGATTTCTTTCACCTTCTCTGGATCCATCTTCAGTTCATTTGAAGAGATCACAAAACCCAAGTAAATGAGATCTTTCTTCATAAAAGAGGACTTCTTCAAATTTATCAACAGCTTCTCCTTTTGTAGTCTCCTCATCACTAGTGCCAGGTGCCTCAAATGCTCCTCTTTAGTCCTGCTAAAGATCAGTATATCATCCAGATATACAACCACAAACTTGCCAATGAAATATTTCAGTATTTCATTCATCAGCCTCATAAAAGTACTCAGGGCATTTGTTAAGACAAATGGCATAACAAGCCACTCATACAAACCTTCATTTGTCTTAAAGGTTGTCTTGCATTCATCACCTTCTCTCATTCTAATATGGTGATACACACTTTTCAAATCTATTTTAGAAAATAAATTTGCTCCACTTAAACAGACCATTAAATCATCCATTCTTGGTAAAGGAAATCTATACCTGATGGTGATCTTGTTAATGGTTCTCGAGTCTGTAGACATTATCCATCCCCCATCCTTCTTTGGACTCAACACAGTTGGTATTGTGCATGGACTCAAGCTCTCTCTGACCAAACCCTTGTCTAACAATTCTTGGACTTGGTTCTTCACTTCCTCGTTCTCTCTAGGTGTCAATCTATATGATTCTTTGTTTGGAAGACTTTCTCCTAGTATCAAGTCAATATGGTGGTTGATACTTCTAATGGGTGGTAATGATTTAGGCAACTCATCCACCACTATGTCATCAAAATTATCCAGTAATTCCTAAAATTCTTTAGGAAAATCATCCATCGAAGTACTTGTAAGGATAACTATGGGTTTCTTCACCACATCAAACTGCATCTCCTATTCTTTATTGACTTCTTTCAGGAGTTCCTTCCCACTCGTGAGAAGTATGCTTTTGTTGGCTTCCTCTTTCACCTTCTTCTCCTCTATTGGAAGCAACATGTGTGTTCTACCATTCTTCTCTAAGGTGTATGTATTTTTCCTCCCATCATGAATGACATTCGTGTCAAACTGCCATGGTATTCCCAACAAAATATGGCATACATCCATGGGAATTACATCACATAGAATTTTATCTCTAAATCCTCCTATCTTAAATTAAACCAAGCATTGTTTAGTAACCATTACCTGGTGTCCTTTCTACAACCATGATACTTTGTATGGATTCAGATGTGCAGTTGTCTCCAGATCCAATTTATCCACCATATCCATGGATACTAAGTTGTTAGTGCTCCCACTGTCAATTATCACCTTGCATACTCTATCTTTAGTCTTGCAAGTTGTCCTAGAGAGATTGTTCCTATGCACTGGATTTTCAACATGGGCATCTGGTTTTAAGAGAACCTTCCTCAACATCAGGGATCTTCCATCCTATGCTCCTTCTGCTTCAACATCCCTTCTTTGTGCTTCTAAAATGTGAGCTTAAACTCCTCCTTATTTATTTTTCTTAGGACATTCCCAAGACATGTGTCTTGTCTTTCCACAGGCATAAAATCTTACTTCTCCTCCTCTGCTTCTTCTTCTTCCTCTAGAAGAAATTCTTCTACCACCCTGTCTTCCTCGGGAACTTCCTCCTCTTTCCGAGTGACTATGTGGTTTCTCAGTCTCATCCTTAGACTTGTGTGCTTTGTCATGGGTAACTCCCTTGCCTTTGTTTGGGGCTAGGATTTTACCTCTTCCTCGCTAGCTTTTTTTTTTGGCCAAATTCTCCTCTGCCTTCAGTGCAAACTGATAAGCATCCTCCACTGTCTTTACTGACATCATGCTGAGCTCATCCTGGATTTCATATCTCAGGCCATTTATAAATATGGAAAAAATTTCTTCATCTTTCTCCCTTTGTCCAGTTCTGATGTTTAGTCTATAGAACTCCTATGTGTACTCCTTAACTATCATACCTTTCTATCTCAGGTTCTGCAACTTCCTGAACAAATTGATATGATAATCTTTGGGCATGAACTTAGCCTTCAACTTGGCTACCATTCTGTCCCAATTCTTTATCATCTGTTTTCCTTTGTTTCTCCTCTCAGCCTCCAGTTCATCCCACCACAGTGTTGCATGTCCTTTTAGCCTAGTGACAGCCTGTTTCACCTTTTTCTCTTCATCGACATATTCATAGTCAAAATGTTTGTCCATGGATCTCACCCAATCCAGCAGTTCTTCAACATTTAAATTGCCTTCATACATTGGGACCTTTATCTTGGCTCTGCCTCCCAATCTAGCAACTACTCTCATCAAGCGTTCTTCGAAAACATCCTCTCCTACAACTTCTTCATCTTCTACTTCTTCTCTCTCTGCATAACTTATGTCTCCAGCATCAGGTTCTCTCCTCTATGTTGCCTCCATCGCCTCTAATCTTGCATGAAGTTCTCGCATCTCCTTTTCTACAGCCCAATTGGCTAAATGTGGTTCCACTCGTCTCCTCGATGGAATTATGTTGACTATTTGTTACGCACAGAGTATAAATTTGAGTTATTTTGTCTCTCCTCCTTTACCTGTTGTCTGGAAGAAAAACTTCAAATCTGATACCACTTGGTGCAGACCCCCTTCTCTCATAAGGGTTGCGCGACCTCCTGGTCAGGATCTTCGACTCTGGAGGCAAGTGACTCTCTGAAACCTTATTGGCCTCGTTCTATGTTAAACACTAGTCCCCTCGGCTTCCTACGTAGGTTTCATGACACCCGTGAGCTTCCCTTTCGCACTCTATGAAAATATCAGAGTATCGAGCGTTAGTGCCTTTTCTATCAACCCCTCCTCCGATGTGACCTTGGGCGATGACCACGCGATTGCGGGCACGGCCATAAGCGGTTTGAATTCAAACTAATTTTGTGTCTACAATTATCCTTGAGCCCCCATGTGTCTTCCTGGTGAAATAATGGTATGAATTGCAGTCCACCCTTGATGTTTTAAAGTCTGCGCAATTCCTATCCCCGCAATGCGAGATTGATCCGGATTATTTCGACACGAAATGAGAGCGGAGATATAATAAATAAATGCACTGAGATATCACAGATATTCAATAATATAATAGAAATGTATCAAATATGCAACCATAAACACAGATATACAGTAATACGTGATTTATATTAATGAAATAAATGTATAGAGACTGTAAAAATATAGAGTGAAAGACTTGCTAGAATGGTGGCAACTTATCTCTGAGAAGAGATGTGATGGCTACTCGCATTCACAAGAAGATGATTACAATGAGGCTCTGAAGGCTATTTTACAATAAACATGAATTCAAAAAACCCTAGACATCCAAAAACCTAACCCTAGGAGATGAAGCGTCAAAAGTCATGTGGGCCCCGTTTGCGTAAGTTAGTACATCAACTTCCTGGGGTCGTAACTTTTGCATACGATCTCCGTTTTAGGTGTATGATAGCCCGTTGAAAAGTTATAGTCAAGGATATTCATTTTGGAGGCTCAATCATGCCTTCTCCTATAATTGAGAATATTGATCCCGAAAAACCTTCATTGTAGGCCCTCAAAATGGTCCCAGAAGTTAAAACTACTAAAAATAGTAAATTGCCAAAATTGCCAGAAAATTGTTTTGAGCCAGTTGGAAAAGGTGGGTGGCCACCGATATCCACTTGGATCAATCATCCCTCCTTAGGAAGAAATTGTATCCATTGCGTTGAGTGATCGGGGGAGAGGAAAAATTGTTTGTTGAATCTGAATCTTGGTGAGTTGATTGCCTTGTTGGAGACGTCGCGTTGCTCGATTTGTGGAAGGCTATCATGAGTGTGTGGCTGGAAGGATTGGACCTTTTTAAATAGTCTAGATACATGAGATTCTTGTGTGTAGAAGGGATCTTTACACTTTGCTACAATCCTGTCAACCTACTTCTGTTGGATAGAAGGTGCTTGGTCCAAGGTTGTAGTGGTTCCAGTATCCTTTTGTTCACCTTTTTAACAAATTATGAAGAAGTTGAATTTTGTAGTATGAGATACTACCTTGCAGCACTTTTTAGGTGGGACAGTAGTTGGAACTACCTCTGGTATTCTGTAGAGATGACCCCCAAAGAAACAATGACATTGCGGGGTCGAGACTCATAAACAACATGGTGCTTCCACATATATGGTTGGCCCAAGAGAACATCACAGACATCCAATGGGTAAACATCACATAATAGTACCTCATCCTTGAAGGGTTGGATTTCGTATGAAAATCAACATTGTTGGCTGACACGAAGATCTCGTCCTTGTCGAAGCCACCCGATGTTGTATGGTTGTGGGTGTGGTGTTGTCGAAAATCCCAGTTTTTTTATGACCTCTGCTGAGATGAGGTTCTTCTAGCTTTCGCTATCAACAACAAATTGTAGTGGGGTCCCCTTCACCCACATCTATGAATGAAAAAGGCGTTCCCCCCTCTTCAAGATCTGTTGGTTCTTCTGGTTGAATTGTTGTGGTCGCGACAATAGCAGTGGGGTCTACGTCCTTGATTTGTCTTTTACTAGTATTTTCAAAATGAAATTCTGAATCAGGGTTCGGCTCCTTGTCTTTGATCTCGACCACAAATGACTATTTTGAGAAACATTCATCGGTGTTATGCCAGGGGATTTTGTGGAAATCGCACCATTTTTCAATTTCCTTCTTTGTCTTCCCATGAACCTTATTTTTCTGTGGATTGGACTAGTTTTCGAGAGACTGTTTGTTAGGGTCTTCTTTGTCATACTTTGGTTGTTGCAGATTTGCAGACCCGAACTCCCATTTTTTCTGGTGCTTTAATTTCTGGTCAATTTTCACAACATATCGATAAGCAACACCGAGTGATGAGATGTCTAGAAAATCCATTTCAGTTTGAATGTACTTGTGTAGAGCCCCATGGTATTTCAGAACCAAATTTCGTTTGGAGTCTTTGATACCTAGCTTGGTGCACAAGGTCTGGAAGGTATTGGTGAACTCCATAACTCCTTGGCCCCTCTCTTGCCGCAGCATGGTCCATCTCATGTACTAGTCCTCATAGTTTCCAACAAGGTAATATCGTTACTTTACCGCGTCCAAAAAAAAATCTCAAGTGAGCTTGACCTCATATATTCCAGACTCCTCTGTGGAACTTTCCTCCCAGTAAGTTTCCCACCAATGTTTGACATGGGGGAGATATTTAAGGAGTGTGAAGGTGATCTTTTCCCTGTCGAAAAAATGGTGAATAGAGAAATAATCGTCTAGCAGATTCAACCATTTGTCTAGGGCATCCACATCTATCTGACATTCAAA
Organism: Picea engelmannii; assembly: GCA_009831015.1. Classification (NCBI taxonomy): domain Eukaryota; kingdom Viridiplantae; phylum Streptophyta; class Pinopsida; order Pinales; family Pinaceae; genus Picea; species Picea engelmannii. Next base: position 567,411 of record ML789761.1, on the reverse strand, counting down.
TATGGGAATATCAAAATTAATTTGTATCTTGAAAGGAGAGGTGCTTCCAAAGTGGTTGTTTGATGAAGATGTGCATGTTGCTATCAACGGGCGTTGAAGGATGTGGGAAAAATTCTCCATCATTTCGTCCCTCTGTCGCGTGAGATCTTGCTCAAGAAACAGATTTATAAGATCGTCTACTCCATCGTTTTTCTTTTCTTTCGCCATGGAGGGTTTCTTAGGCATGAGAGAGCGATTTTATTCAAGAGAGACAAGCTCAAGACCCAACTTGCTATACTCGGACCTCGTCGGGGACATGCACTGAAAAACGATCAAGAGCATCCTGCTCTGATACCACTAATCCGTATTATTTTCGACACAAAATGAGAGTGGAGATATAATAAATAAATGCATAGAGATATCACAGATATTCAATAATATAACAGAAATGTATCAGATATGCAACCATAAACACAGATATACAGTAATACACGATTTCTATTAATGAAATATGTAATGTCCCCAAGGCCGAGCCCAGTTGTAAATCTTGTTACGAAATGAGTTGTAAAAAAAATTTATAGGCTGGTGAGCCAAGTTTGTATAAGCTAGTGGGCTTATGTGATTGTTAGGACAAAGAGCCTAAGGTTTGAAGGCCAAGAGCTTGATTTTGTACATATATCAACGCAGAACATTAATGAAATATAAACACCACCGTGTGCAGACCGACCACAATGAATGAGTGATGGGGGACTAAGCTTCCATAGAGTGGGCAAGGTATTAGGGGCTGGAAGGTGGGAAGAGGGGATAAGTGTTGAGCCTAGGGGCTTAAGTCCTTGGGAATAATATTTTAATATTATTCCAAAAAGACCATGTGAATAATATGTTTTATCCTAAGTTCTTTTTGGAAGGACAAGCAACTTCCAAATGGAAGGAACGCATGCAGCTGTATGGGTGACAAGTGTCAACCCAGGCACATGCAAATAAAATGGCTGAGATGAGCCATGTTGGGGGTTTTTTTCTCCTCCATTCTACCCGACCGTCTGAGCATGAAATGGTACGACCTCTGCAAGAGACCTCATGCATCTTCTAAACCATACATCCTCTGAACCAGAAGCCTGTGTTGATTTCGGGAAGGAGTCTGTGGTTGTTCTAGAAAGCCAGTACACCCCTTCTCTGTTCTAAACCATGGAGTCTGAATCAACCCCTACGTAGACAACTCACCATGCATCCATGAGAATCTAGAGTGTGAGTCTATCCCGTGTTGCTAGATTGAGAAAACGGAAGTGTCACGTCCCTTCTAAGCCTGGTTATGTTGTTCCACCTGTCTGTAGCTGCCCTGTAGTGTTCATGTCTGGATTCCCATTGATTGTGGTGGACGTGTAGTGTTTGAACCTGTGTGGCTTGTTGTCCAGTTTGTACAATACTCTCTCTGGGTGAGAGAGGTGGTTGAATTTGGAAGAACATGTTGTTGGGCCTATGAGCGACTCTCTCTCCAAGTGAGAGAGTGCGCAGAGGAAGGAGAGAATTTATGGAAGGAACCCTGTAGCTACCACAGAGCTCGGAGACTTCCGGTCTAGTTTTTTGTTGAAACCCAAGGAAAGGGAGGTTAGTAGCCGAAGGAATGTCTAGGTGACAGAGAAGGTGTATACTTCTGGGGTGGAACAGGCATGTGGGGAAGGAGAGTCTATGGGCAGTGGGCATAAGTGGTTCCTGGGAGAGAATCCTTCCTTGTGATTGTGTGTTTTCCCTGTAACCTCAGCCTAGCCTAGGATTCCTTGCCTTGGGGGTGGAGTTTAGTCCCAGCTCGGGGGTGACCCACTGCTAAGCTTAATGAGCAGTGTGGTCTAAGGCTGGGAGGTTCATGGAAGGCCTGCACCTGGTTGGTGGAATTACCACCATTTCAAAGATAAGTACCAGATGGTGTTTTTAATTACTTTTTTGCATGTCTGGGTATTTATATTTATCATGTATTTTGTTGTGCATATGAATTAATGTTAAATCCATTGATTATTTATAATAGCAGTCATTATTAGGGTTACTTTGAGTTTAAATGTGTTTAACTTGTTTTAAATGCATGTTATTAATTAAGCATAAAATGAGATTGTTATTTCGCGAAGTAGCACCTGCCCGGCCCGGAATGGGGGCATCACAATTTGGTATCAGATCGTTATAGTGTGAAAGGGTGTTACAAAATAAATGTGCAGAGACTGTAAAAATATAGAGTGAAAGACTCACTAGAATGGTGGTAGCTCATCTCTAAGAAGAGATGTGACGGCCACTCGCATTCACAAAAAGATGATTACAATGAGGCTCTGAAGGAATTTTTACAATAAACAGGAATGCCAAAAACCCTAGACATCCAAAAACATAACCCTAGGATATGAAGCGCTAAAAGTCATGTGGGCCCCGTTTGGGTAAGTTAGTACATCAACTTCCCAAGGTCATAACTTTTGCATACGATCTCCGCTTTAGGCATATGATAACCCATTAGAAAGGTATCATCAAGGAGATTCATTTTGGGGGCTCATTCATGCCTTCAACTATCATTTAGAAGCTTGATCCTGAAAACCCTTCATTTAGGCCCTCAAAATGGCCCCAGAAGTTAAAAATCCTAAAAAAAATAAATTGACAAAATTGCCAGAAAACTGCTTTGAGCCAATTGGAAAAGGTGGGTGGCCACCAATATCTACCTGGATTAGAGATGAACTTCAATCGCATGATCTTAATTGTGCTTCCATATGGACGCCTGAGATCTATTCCTTGGAATCAACGGTTAGGATCTCCCTCTCCCCGATTGACGGTTGTGGTCGATTCGAAATTCCAGACTTCAAAATTCTCAGATCTCAAACCTTGGTTTCCTTTGTAGAGAAATCTTATGGAGTGGAAGATATGCTGACACCTGTCCCCTTCAATCAACGGTTGTGATCTCTGTGGGTCTACGGACTTCGGGGTTTTCAAATTTCAACCCGACTTCCTTCTGTATTCCAATTTTCCAGAGTGGGCGATCTGTTGACACTTGTACTCACAATCAACGGTCCCGCCTTCACTTCGGGTGTTTGACCTTTCAACTTAGATCAACAGTCCTGCGACCCTCCCTTCTATGTGCACACCTTGCACCAATTTCAATAGAAGAGAAAGAATTGAAACTTATCCTAACATTCAACATTTCATGCATTCATTTGCAGAAACAACAACATGAAATTTGCAAGCGATAACAACATCCACACACATTGGATCAATTTTCCTCTGGTGTATTCATTCAAAATAAAAATGGTTACAGCTGCAATCAAACAACAACTACAAACTCGAAAATCTCCTACTAACTTGCAACTAGCCTCATTTGGGCATACAAAACCTCTATTTATCTCAGAGGGTTCTTAGGGTCACCCCCAACTACTTGTCTACTCAAATACCTAACCTAATGGCTATCTTAGTCCAGTTTCATTCCAAAGCAGGAGTGGAAACTCCCACTTCGCTCGCAATAGTTCAAGCGTGCTTCAGAATATTTTCTGGCGCTGAGTTCATGCGTATTTCAAAATATCTCTCAGCGCTGAGTTCAGGTGTGCTTCAAAATATTTGTCGTAACTGCTAGCGTTGAGATTCCAAAAATATTCCCAGACGTTGAGTGGTCCTTCTCCCGTGCTTTCTAACAATGTTCCTACATCATTATCTCACCCAATTGTGAAGGTTAGCAGATGTAACAAAGACTTGACTTCATCGAATCTAGAAAGAAAAGGAGCAGGCCACAACGGCCTTGAGGCAAGAAAAGGAGGAGGCCCTAGAGAAACTTCGGATTGCGTAGCAAGAGAAAGATGAACTTCGGGTGAAGTTCGAAGTGGACAAAGAGAAAACCCAGAAAGAGAAATATCAGCTACTCGCGAAGCATATTGGGATTAGAGAGGCAGTCACTAGAGCACTTCGCTCTGTGCCAGGCTTGGCCTAGATAAAAGAAGAGACAACAGAGAGCCAAGTGGGGAAGCTTGTTGAAGACATTCATCAGCTTCAAGCAAGAGTAGTAGATCTAGAGATTCAAGTAGTGCCTAGCACTCCGCAGGAAGTACGATATCAAAGGGAATAGATTTTCAGGAGTGTAGTAGAAAGAATCAGGGCATTGGTCACAGAATGCAAGAAACTTAGTGATAGAAGTGGGCAGACCTACGAGTGCCTTGCAAAAGACCTGGAGCTGAGGAGATTGGAGGTGAAGCAGCAGGCTTCCATTCTGCAAGCGTAGTTGAAACTAATTATAGCAGTAGAGAAGATGAAGAGGTCACAGGAGCAGCGTGTAGTTTAGCAGCAGGTCACTGCCATCCAGAGCCAAGTTATGGAGGTGACCCAGAGACTCCAGCTGGTGCAGGAAGAAGCCTGCACACTTTTTGAAGAGATCGAGGGACAAGGATCATAGTTGGAACATGTGGTTGCAACAGTGGAACAATGCATGGAAGGGCCTATCACCGAGCAAGTGCTTCAATATTTCACCGAGCAGGAGGCTTTGGAAAAGCAGCAAGTCGAGGCATCTCGAGCTAAGCTCGAGGCCTTCAAAGAAGTGTTTCCTAGATCAGAGTGACTCAGGACGAGCCACGGGTGAGTGTTGGGGGCCTGTTGGCCCTTGACCATGTTTTGAGGAAACAGTGGTCATGCTTGACTAGTTTTGGGACTTCGACAAGCTGGTTGAAGAAGAAGTGCCCAGGCGAAGCGGAGATCGCAGGATCTCGCCCTTTTTACGGTATTTTTGGGGATTTTAGGGTTTATGTAACAACTATGGAATTTCGGTCCATGGGTTTACCCATGCTTAGGCCCATTTTGTAATGTATAAATAAGTAGCTAGGCAACATAAGAAGGGTCATGTGCTAAGAGTAGTTCTGATCGGCTTTGTGCAAGAACCTGTGAGGGTTGCTAAGTGTAAATAGTTGTGAATGATTAGTGCATACTATATGTGAGACTTGCAGAGCTAAGTGAAAGTAATTATAGTTGGCTTTGTGCCTTGACCTAATCTGGGGAAGGAGGATCTGGCAAGGTGCGCGCAGATCTCGTATCCTTTGCAGAGTTGGATATGTGGCTTGGTGCATGTAAGAAGAATGGAAGAAGCAAATAAGAAGAAGAAGAGTTGGTGGATGTAGCCCCAAACTGGGGTGAACCACGTATATCATGTGTTATTGTGATTTGTGTTATGTGTTCTTGATGGTTATGTTATATTTTCTTAGTGCATTGTTCTGGATATATGATAGGTAGATCCATTAGTTCTTAGTGTTTGATACATGAATAAATGTTAGATCTACTCTGATCCTATGTGTTGAATGCTTAGATGTGTTTGATACTAATTAATACTACATTGATCTATAATTAGGGTTAATCTACGATGTGAACAAGAATCATAAATGAATGTGTACTATTGGCTAAGTGCTCTATTAAGTATCATGATCACAGATCTGTGTCCCAGCTAGGTTGTAGACACTTGAGTCCTGCAACCCCCCCTGCCTCTACCTCGAGTGAGACTTCATATGCTTCGCAGGTGTTGCTGAAAGGGCCGATAGTTAGGGTTTTTTTGGTATGCTTTTGAAGCGTTGAACCCTGGGTCTGCCCCTATGCCAACAAGTCAATGCCACTGCCAACACCATGCAATGACAGAAAGATAAAAGAGTTGGAGACAGGGAGAACTGGATACCAACAGCCCAAGCACAAATTCGTTAAGGAAGTTGCCACTCATGCATTGGAAGAAGAATATTTGGAGAAGATAGGTGACCAAGTAAAAGAAGTCACTGACAATGCATTTTAACGCACAATACAACAACATGAACAAATGAACAAATGTATGTAGGAGCAGATGACAGAATTGAGAAAACTATTAGAAGTCGTCAATATTGCGCCAGGGCGATAAACAGAGGAGGAATCAACAAACATCACTACCAATACTAAAGAGGCAATATCAATGATCACCCAATCCTTGGTAGTCACCAGAGAACAAAGGCTAATTAAGCTATCCAGAGGGGCAGTTGTGTTCCCCACAAAAAAGATGCAAGAGAATGTCAGGGAATTAGGTCACCTAGATCTAGTGTTATCACAACTACTAGTGGATGTGATGTAGGAGCTACAGATGAACGCAACATAAGCGTTGAACGTGCATGCCAAGAAGACATTTAGTGAGCTAGTAAAGATAGCAACATAAAATGTTTCCTTAGAGAAAAAGTACAACAAAGTGAAATATTAGTGTGATGAGGCCGCACAAAAGTAGAACGAATGCAACAGGAAGTCGAGCAAGTATATTAATAACTCCTAGAGGCACGGGCCAAGAAGGAGGCCCCATTGGAATATCATGTCACAAAAATAAGTGAAGCCATTCATGGCTTCCGTGCATGCATAGTTGATCTAGAAGCACGTGTGACACCAAGTACTCCACCTGAAGAGAGGGAGATGAGGAAGCAAACTGCAACAACAACGGTGGACAATATAAAGACTCTAAAAGTAGAGTATGCGCAGTTGGACACAGATACTATGGGTGTTTGGACACACCTGAATGAAGCCAAGGTGTAATGGGAGATAAGTCATAATATTCAGACTGTGCAGGTAAAGGTGCATAAATTACAAGCAACAATGGGCACATTGCCACCAACATAGGTGGTAATTGCAATGAACAAAAACTAAAAATTGTATTCAAAAATGAATCAACTAAGGGTGGAGCAGTAGGCAAACGCACAACAAATAGAAGTATTATAAGCAAAATCATACAAAGTGACAATGACCCTCACAACGACTCAAGGAATCATCAAGAAAGTAGTTGATGAAGGTGTTGAGAAGGTGCATGCTCACGTTACTACTGACACAGTAGACTAAATTTTTCAGAAAGAAATAGAGGTCAAGGAAAGAGATACAATGGTGAAGGTGACCTTCGATGCATTCAAGGTGCACTCGAAGCAGGCCTGAGTGGATCGGAACGAGCCACAGGTGAGTGTTGGGGGTCTGCTGGAGAGGCATTGTTAATAAGTTTTGGGATCTGCACCAAAAGGAAGTCGAAGGGTAAAAGGAAATTAGAAGATGGACCAAAGTGCACGATGGGAGCAGACTTCAAAGAGTCAAAGAGCGCGACAAAAGGATACACGATGAAGCAACGTGCAAAAGGAGAAAAACGGTTATAAACCGTTGGGTTTTTGGGGGACACTTTGTCCACTTTTGTAATAGATTTTGGGGGACACTTTTTCCACTTTTTCAACGATATTATCCCTATTTTTATGTAAAAATATGTAACAGTTTTCTTTGAGAAAGGGGAAGAGAGTAAAAGTTTGGCATATGAGAATTTTTCAGTGTTTTTTGGGTAAGGAAGTCAAGCGAAGGAAAAAGTCTTGGGTATAACTAAGGAGTGAACTCGCACTGTAGCAGAATGGCTAGGCAGGTTTGGGTGATGTTATTGTTGCATATCTTGTAGAACAGTGCGAAGATGTAAGAAAACTATTAATGAATAATATAAGAAGCCAAACATTATGGACATAGAGCAAGTTGGGTGAACCACGTAAATATGTTTGTTGTGATCTGCTTGCAATTTATGATGTTTTATGGTATATGTTGAATGTATGACGCGCATATGATGTTTTAATTTTGTGCATAGATTATGTTTAATGATAAAGTAATTGTTAATCTAGGAGTACGGTGCACATGAGTAAATGGTAGAAAATACATGAAGAATGCCTCACTTCCACTCATCACTGCAGAACCTTGGTTTTTGCAGCCCCTCTAGATTCCTTGGGTGAGACTTCACTTGCTTTGGAGGTGATGCCAAAAGGGCCGGTATCTAAGGGTTTTGTTGGTATTTGAATGATTAACCATGGTTCTTCCCACTTCACACTAACAAATACATAGAAGGAGGGTAGAGAGAGAGAGAGAGGAATGGGGGGAGACGGAGGGAGACATAGAGGGGGGGTAGAGAGAGAAAGAGGGGTAGAGAGAGAGAGATTGATACTGAGACTAACAATGAGGAGAGAGATAAAGGCTTAGAGAGAGGTGGAAGAGATAAGGGGTAATAAGGGAGGGAGGGAAAAAGGAGTAGAGAGAGAGAGAGGGATTGGTTGTGAGAGTGTGAGGCATGGCGAGGAAAGGTCTAGTTCTAGGTCTTTCCATGCCTTGTGATGTCTAGATTTTTCCATGTCTAGGTCTTACCATGTATATGAATGTGAGAGGGAGAGAGAGAGGTGTGGTAGGGAGAGAGAGAGAGAGAGAGGAAGGGGGGGATAGAAAGGGAAGGGAGGTAGAGAGAGGTAAAGAGAGAAAGTGGGGGGAGTGGGGGGGGGAGAGGGAGGGGGATTCAAAGTGAGGGGTATAGAGGAGTAGATGTAGGAGAGAGAGAGAGAGAGAGAGAGAGAGAGAGAGAGAGAGAGAGATGAAATAGGAAATAGTAAATAGGACTACATGCACATTCCTATAGAGTGTGTGTGTTCCTAGAGCACATGTGTGTGCTTTAGAATTCAAATGTTTTTGGGAGGGAATGACAAATTTAGCGTATGTGTATGTTGACTTGGTTGCCTCAGATTTAGTTTTGGGATGACAAACCTAGTGGTTCGGTCGGTAAATAGATAAAAAACCTCCATTTTTGTGAATACCTCTCTATATCTTTATTTTTTTAACTATTTTTCTATGGGATACATAAATAAGTTATTGACGAAACTACAAATATAGATAAAGTCAACTATGAAAATTCCAAATATATAGTTTTTTTTTAATTAATATTGTTTACTATTTTTAATCTATTTTTTTCTTCGCATATATCAAAATCCTAGAATACACACCTCTTTTATTTCTGCTATAATTATTTTTCTTCCTTAACCATTTCTAAAATGAGTTATATATCGCACTAGAAGAGAGCGATATCTATAGTCTAAAAAAAAATATTGTGATCGTGTTAAGACCCTTGTAGCGTGCACGAAAGAAAGGAATTATAATTTCAGGGATATATTGACTTTCATAATTAAAAAAAAAAAAAATTAATACTATAAATTTTCAAAAAATACACCACACTAGAACAATGGGTTCTCTACAATCATACAAGTTTTTGGAATGAAATTGCATCATTAAGGTACTCAACACCTGCATGAACAGAGACATATACCTTATATTTTGTTGAAAAAATAACATATCATTGTTAAAAAAAAAATCACATAGTTATTCACAATTTCTATGAATACAAGTTGTATATTCAAAAAGCTAATTCAATTTCCTACATTTCATTTTTTTACACCATATTCAACTTCATTGTAAAAATACCTTGAATAATCCATCCAAGTTAACGGATTGTTGTTTTTCCATGTTTGGATTGCCACTAACACGTCATGAGAGACCATCATTAGCTTGCACTCGCCCATCTACCTCTTTAGACTTTCTCCTCGTCAATAGATCTTGAGGGCTTTGAATGACCTAGGGGAACCATGCTCGTTTTAGGAGCTACTGACAACACATTTTGTTTAGCTAGCTTCTTCCTCTTAGCTATTTTCCATTGTTCTTATTTTTCTTACTGAGGTTGCAATGCCTACTAATGTTTCTTGCAATCCTTCACAAAAAATGACCATATTCATGATGTCATTTGCACTTGAAGGACAATTGCTCATAATCTAGTGGCTACAAGTGACTCCAATTATCTAGGGTCAAAAGGATTGCTTTGGAAAGCCCCTTTTCGAGATCTACTTCTACACACATTATAACACATGCAAACATATGGTATTTTGGTTCAAATCTATCGATATAGTGACCTAGAGGGTTTCCAATACTTCTCATTATGTCTTTGTTCCGCCAATTAAGAGGAAAGTGGAGCAAACAAACGTAGATAGGGACTACAAAAAGAACATCTTTCTCAGGATTGAAGTCGGGCATCCAATGGTTCAAGTACATGCCTTTAGTGCCAAAAAAACTATGGACCACTCCTAAAAATTAAGTCTTTGTCTTCTTGATTTTTTAAGATAAAGGCGTAAGATCCTCAACCACATAAATAATGTGTCATCTTGCCCTTATCAAAATCTACCATGTTTTTTAATCCAAATGGTCATGACTTGTGGAGAAGTCGCAAATTATTCGATTAACACATGATTTTCTAGAACCAACACCATATGCCATGAGGTCAAAAAAAGGGAGTGAGACTTCCATAACATTTCTCATCCTTCTTACAAAATGAGATGATTGAGAATTCACCAATTTCCCTAGTGCAATGACCATCCTTCAAGAAGTTGTCTTAGGGTCGGGAGTGGGGTGATCCCCCTCTAGGAGAGGGATCCATAGCTGCAACCAATCACCAACACACTCAAACGAGGGTTTATTTAGTCGTGCGCTCTATGCCTGTCTTCACAATCTTAACCTCTATTACACATGAACCTAGTTATTATTATTAAATAAACCTACTTGAATGATAAACATCGATTTTTTTTTTAATTATTCAATCAATTTTTTATGCTTATCAATAATAGGGATATCAATTTCATCCGCTAATTAATTAAATAATAATTATATAAAAGTTATACTATTATAATATTTATAAATAATTTAATTACAAATTTAAATTCAATTGTTAATATATTTAATAGAGTTATATATATATAACCAATCATATTATATTCGAGTATTACAAATTATACATACTTATATTAGTTTTATTATTATATTATAATATTACAAATTATATATTATTATATGAAATATAAAATATAAGTTATGATAGGAAAAAATAACACAAACTTTTAGTAAAAAAAGGTAATTGAACATACTTATTCAAAACCAAGATAATACTAATTTATTTTAATTCTTAATATAATATTAAATTTATAATATTTTGTTATTAATATTTAATAATAATTGTATAAATATTGTTCTCACTAGTAGGCAATGTTCAATTTTAGTGAGGGTTTTTCTTGAGCCACCGGACACCTTGAGGTAGTGGTTGAACGTGTTGTTGCACCCACATAGATTATATTAAATGGTCTCGTGACTTGTGCACACATACGTGGATTAAAGACCACCCCCATGTCCTTCAATTTTTAGACATGTGTACACATAAGTGGATCAAATCCCACCCCCATGTCCTTCAAATTTTTAAATCCCAAAGGGGTTGGATTCATTGGTGAGGAGCGAGCAGTTTTTCACCAATGGACAAGGTTCAATTACATGAGGGATTTCCTAGAGCCATGGGGACACGTTGAGGTAGTGGTTGAACATGTGGTTTCACCAAGAGAGATTATATTAAATGGTCTTATGACCTATGCACACATAATTGGATCAAAGCCCACCCTCGTGTCCTTCAAGTTTTTTCCCAAAGGGGTTGGATCCATTGGTTAGAAGAGAGGAGTTTTTCACCAATGGACAAGGTTCAATTCCCATAAGAGATTTCCCTGAGCCATGGGGACACCTTGAGGTAGTGGTCGAATGTGTTGTTGCACCTTGAGAGATTGTATTAAATGGCCTCATGACCTATGCACACATAAGTGGATCAAATCCCACCCCCATGTCCTTCAAATTTTAAGTTTTTTACGAGTGGGAAAGTTTCAATTCCCATGAGGGATTTCCTAGAGACATGGGGACACCTTGAGGTAGTGTTCAAACATGTGGTTGCACCTAGAGACATTATATTAAATGGTCGCATGACCTATGCAAACATAAGTGAATCAAATCCCACCCCCATGTCCTTCAAATTTTTTATCCCAAAGGGGTTGGATCCATTGGTGAGGAGCGAGGATTTTTTCACGAGTGGCAAAGGTTCAATTCTCATGAAGGATTTCCTGGACCCATGGGGATACCCTGAGGTAGTGTTCCAACGTGTGGTTGTACCTGGAGAGATTATATTAAATGGTCTCATGACATGTGCACATATAAGTGGATCTAATCCAACCCCCATGTCTTGAGGTAGTGTTTGAACATGTGGTTGCACCCAAAGAGATTATATTAAATGATATCATGACACATGCACACATAAGTGGATCAAAGCCCACCCCCATGTCCTTCAAATTTAACAAGGTGGTACGAATGGGAGGGATTCTTTTTAGCCATAGAGGAATCATATAGTTTACTTTTTCATGGAGCCTTGGCTTGGAAACCAACAACCAAATAAAAGCCTATACCTTGTTAAAGGGGTCCCTTTAGCCTACTCCCAAAATTTCCAAAATCATATCATTGTGGGGGACTCAAAAAATACAATATGTTTTCTTCAACTAGACTTCCTTCCACAAGAAACAAGGTTATGATCCATCTTTCATCGTGCTCTAAATTTATTATGTAAATTTCTTCTATGTGAAGTTTCTCTTTGAACATCTGAAACACTCACTTTTAATTGTATTTAATTACTCATATGAGCACCCTCTCGTGGCATAGTTTCCTTTATTAAAAGTTTCCCTCTCCTTTTGTAATTACGATACTTTGCTAATATAAAATCTTCCAAGTGCTTATTAAAAAATAATTATATAAATATTGTAACATTATAGTATAATGTTTATATTAATATTAATATAACTTTATTTATTAATAATTAAAGTTTTGTATTAACTTTGATTTTTATAAATGTATAATGTTGATTATTTTGAAATATATTTTTATGTGTCCACTTATTACTAACAACATCTACATTAATAATATTAATGTTATATATATAAACATTATTAATATGTTAAATATTAGATTATATCCTTATACCTACACATTAATGTTTTTAATAAAATGTAATTATTGCTTGCTAGTATATATCCTTATGATAAACACATGGTAAAAAACGAGCTTCTATTGACATGGTAAACACATGGTACACATGGTAGAAAAACTAGATTCTTTTCCTTGGTATCTTTGTTTCATTGTATGCCGCTTCTACCCACATTAAGAAAAGCCAGTCAGCTTTATAAGATGTCATAAACCATTTTTTATATTAACATATCTTTATGTTTGGTATGTCATCTTTAGATCTATCAACTGCTTAACCACATTAAATACATGGCCAACTGTATATATCCCTCTTACGTGTAGAGCAGTTTGCAAGTCCAATTTTTTTAGCCTTCTCCAATGTTAATTGATACGTATTGACAAAGAATAAATGCAAGATCCAAATGGATCCATGGTACCCAGGAGACAATTCCTGCTTAATGAACAGCTGGGAGAATCCAACTAACCCTTCAAAAATAGTGATGTTGCCCAGAATTTATCGACGGGTGGGTTGTAAACATCCATTCCGCATATTTAGAATCTTAGGCTGAGTATCGGCTTGATCACAACGGTCGGTCAGCTCATCTTCCATATAAGCACAGCAAAGAGCAATAACAAGAACACTGAGAACATTAGAATGTCGATCTACTAGCAGCGCAAGCTTTGTGAGATCGTCTCCTCAGCTATATTCACAGGTTTGGCTGTGACGGGATAAGCATTCAAAAATGGGGATTGGAACCATCTTTGTATTTGCATTGTTCTCCATGGAATTCTATCCCGTCGTTCTGGGCGCCGATCTTCCAAAATTGAGCAGAACTCCTTTTGCAGATGGAGCTCGTGATTTCCAGCAGCTTTCAGGGAAAACTGCAAATGAATTTGATGCCAACGGTACGAACCCGGGAGAACGTGATTTCGACAGATGGCTGGAAATGATACAACAAGAAGCCATCTCCAGCAACTTTACCAATTCTTCCAACAGAACATCATTTGAATATGGAAATGTAGATGGTCCAGCCAAAGTGATAACCGTTGCTCAGACGGGAGTTGCAGATTTTCGACGTATACAAGATGCTGTAAACTCAGTTCCCGACGGCAATCCACAGAGAGTTATCATCTACATACAGAGTGGGGTTTACAAGTGAGTTTGATTATTTAAATTTTTCAGTCATAATGTTCTAAGTTTTAACCTATCTGTGTGTCTGTCACATTTGTGTCCAGAATTTGAGTTTTTAAACAGAGAAGAATTGAGTGTAATAATTAGTTTTAATGTTATAAGTTTTAACCTCTCTTTGTGTGTCAAATTTGTGTCCAGAATTTTTTTATTTTAAAGGAAACAGAGAAGAATTGGGTGTAATAATTAGTCTTGTGGGTGTTGGGAATTAGGGTCGAATGAAGTCGTGGATGGTCTGTGGATTCGTTTGAATTCTGAAAGATTGGTGACAAAATTGAATGACATTCCAATTCGATGTCATGGATTTCTGAGAGATC
>ML789761.1:519366-535694 GCA_009831015.1 Picea engelmannii | reverse complement strand
GTGTTCATGTCTGGATTCCCATTGATTGTGGTGGACGTGTAGTGTTTGAACCTGTGTGGCTTGTTGTCCAGTTTGTACAATACTCTCTCTGGGTGAGAGAGGTGGTTGAATTTGGAAGAACATGTTGTTGGGCCTATGAGCGACTCTCTCTCCAAGTGAGAGAGTGCGCAGAGGAAGGAGAGAATTTATGGAAGGAACCCTGTAGCTACCACAGAGCTCGGAGACTTCCGGTCTAGTTTTTTGTTGAAACCCAAGGAAAGGGAGGTTAGTAGCCGAAGGAATGTCTAGGTGACAGAGAAGGTGTATACTTCTGGGGTGGAACAGGCATGTGGGGAAGGAGAGTCTATGGGCAGTGGGCATAAGTGGTTCCTGGGAGAGAATCCTTCCTTGTGATTGTGTGTTTTCCCTGTAACCTCAGCCTAGCCTAGGATTCCTTGCCTTGGGGGTGGAGTTTAGTCCCAGCTCGGGGGTGACCCACTGCTAAGCTTAATGAGCAGTGTGGTCTAAGGCTGGGAGGTTCATGGAAGGCCTGCACCTGGTTGGTGGAATTACCACCATTTCAAAGATAAGTACCAGATGGTGTTTTTAATTACTTTTTTGCATGTCTGGGTATTTATATTTATCATGTATTTTGTTGTGCATATGAATTAATGTTAAATCCATTGATTATTTATAATAGCAGTCATTATTAGGGTTACTTTGAGTTTAAATGTGTTTAACTTGTTTTAAATGCATGTTATTAATTAAGCATAAAATGAGATTGTTATTTCGCGAAGTAGCACCTGCCCGGCCCGGAATGGGGGCATCACAATTTGGTATCAGATCGTTATAGTGTGAAAGGGTGTTACAAAATAAATGTGCAGAGACTGTAAAAATATAGAGTGAAAGACTCACTAGAATGGTGGTAGCTCATCTCTAAGAAGAGATGTGACGGCCACTCGCATTCACAAAAAGATGATTACAATGAGGCTCTGAAGGAATTTTTACAATAAACAGGAATGCCAAAAACCCTAGACATCCAAAAACATAACCCTAGGATATGAAGCGCTAAAAGTCATGTGGGCCCCGTTTGGGTAAGTTAGTACATCAACTTCCCAAGGTCATAACTTTTGCATACGATCTCCGCTTTAGGCATATGATAACCCATTAGAAAGGTATCATCAAGGAGATTCATTTTGGGGGCTCATTCATGCCTTCAACTATCATTTAGAAGCTTGATCCTGAAAACCCTTCATTTAGGCCCTCAAAATGGCCCCAGAAGTTAAAAATCCTAAAAAAAATAAATTGACAAAATTGCCAGAAAACTGCTTTGAGCCAATTGGAAAAGGTGGGTGGCCACCAATATCTACCTGGATTAGAGATGAACTTCAATCGCATGATCTTAATTGTGCTTCCATATGGACGCCTGAGATCTATTCCTTGGAATCAACGGTTAGGATCTCCCTCTCCCCGATTGACGGTTGTGGTCGATTCGAAATTCCAGACTTCAAAATTCTCAGATCTCAAACCTTGGTTTCCTTTGTAGAGAAATCTTATGGAGTGGAAGATATGCTGACACCTGTCCCCTTCAATCAACGGTTGTGATCTCTGTGGGTCTACGGACTTCGGGGTTTTCAAATTTCAACCCGACTTCCTTCTGTATTCCAATTTTCCAGAGTGGGCGATCTGTTGACACTTGTACTCACAATCAACGGTCCCGCCTTCACTTCGGGTGTTTGACCTTTCAACTTAGATCAACAGTCCTGCGACCCTCCCTTCTATGTGCACACCTTGCACCAATTTCAATAGAAGAGAAAGAATTGAAACTTATCCTAACATTCAACATTTCATGCATTCATTTGCAGAAACAACAACATGAAATTTGCAAGCGATAACAACATCCACACACATTGGATCAATTTTCCTCTGGTGTATTCATTCAAAATAAAAATGGTTACAGCTGCAATCAAACAACAACTACAAACTCGAAAATCTCCTACTAACTTGCAACTAGCCTCATTTGGGCATACAAAACCTCTATTTATCTCAGAGGGTTCTTAGGGTCACCCCCAACTACTTGTCTACTCAAATACCTAACCTAATGGCTATCTTAGTCCAGTTTCATTCCAAAGCAGGAGTGGAAACTCCCACTTCGCTCGCAATAGTTCAAGCGTGCTTCAGAATATTTTCTGGCGCTGAGTTCATGCGTATTTCAAAATATCTCTCAGCGCTGAGTTCAGGTGTGCTTCAAAATATTTGTCGTAACTGCTAGCGTTGAGATTCCAAAAATATTCCCAGACGTTGAGTGGTCCTTCTCCCGTGCTTTCTAACAATGTTCCTACATCATTATCTCACCCAATTGTGAAGGTTAGCAGATGTAACAAAGACTTGACTTCATCGAATCTAGAAAGAAAAGGAGCAGGCCACAACGGCCTTGAGGCAAGAAAAGGAGGAGGCCCTAGAGAAACTTCGGATTGCGTAGCAAGAGAAAGATGAACTTCGGGTGAAGTTCGAAGTGGACAAAGAGAAAACCCAGAAAGAGAAATATCAGCTACTCGCGAAGCATATTGGGATTAGAGAGGCAGTCACTAGAGCACTTCGCTCTGTGCCAGGCTTGGCCTAGATAAAAGAAGAGACAACAGAGAGCCAAGTGGGGAAGCTTGTTGAAGACATTCATCAGCTTCAAGCAAGAGTAGTAGATCTAGAGATTCAAGTAGTGCCTAGCACTCCGCAGGAAGTACGATATCAAAGGGAATAGATTTTCAGGAGTGTAGTAGAAAGAATCAGGGCATTGGTCACAGAATGCAAGAAACTTAGTGATAGAAGTGGGCAGACCTACGAGTGCCTTGCAAAAGACCTGGAGCTGAGGAGATTGGAGGTGAAGCAGCAGGCTTCCATTCTGCAAGCGTAGTTGAAACTAATTATAGCAGTAGAGAAGATGAAGAGGTCACAGGAGCAGCGTGTAGTTTAGCAGCAGGTCACTGCCATCCAGAGCCAAGTTATGGAGGTGACCCAGAGACTCCAGCTGGTGCAGGAAGAAGCCTGCACACTTTTTGAAGAGATCGAGGGACAAGGATCATAGTTGGAACATGTGGTTGCAACAGTGGAACAATGCATGGAAGGGCCTATCACCGAGCAAGTGCTTCAATATTTCACCGAGCAGGAGGCTTTGGAAAAGCAGCAAGTCGAGGCATCTCGAGCTAAGCTCGAGGCCTTCAAAGAAGTGTTTCCTAGATCAGAGTGACTCAGGACGAGCCACGGGTGAGTGTTGGGGGCCTGTTGGCCCTTGACCATGTTTTGAGGAAACAGTGGTCATGCTTGACTAGTTTTGGGACTTCGACAAGCTGGTTGAAGAAGAAGTGCCCAGGCGAAGCGGAGATCGCAGGATCTCGCCCTTTTTACGGTATTTTTGGGGATTTTAGGGTTTATGTAACAACTATGGAATTTCGGTCCATGGGTTTACCCATGCTTAGGCCCATTTTGTAATGTATAAATAAGTAGCTAGGCAACATAAGAAGGGTCATGTGCTAAGAGTAGTTCTGATCGGCTTTGTGCAAGAACCTGTGAGGGTTGCTAAGTGTAAATAGTTGTGAATGATTAGTGCATACTATATGTGAGACTTGCAGAGCTAAGTGAAAGTAATTATAGTTGGCTTTGTGCCTTGACCTAATCTGGGGAAGGAGGATCTGGCAAGGTGCGCGCAGATCTCGTATCCTTTGCAGAGTTGGATATGTGGCTTGGTGCATGTAAGAAGAATGGAAGAAGCAAATAAGAAGAAGAAGAGTTGGTGGATGTAGCCCCAAACTGGGGTGAACCACGTATATCATGTGTTATTGTGATTTGTGTTATGTGTTCTTGATGGTTATGTTATATTTTCTTAGTGCATTGTTCTGGATATATGATAGGTAGATCCATTAGTTCTTAGTGTTTGATACATGAATAAATGTTAGATCTACTCTGATCCTATGTGTTGAATGCTTAGATGTGTTTGATACTAATTAATACTACATTGATCTATAATTAGGGTTAATCTACGATGTGAACAAGAATCATAAATGAATGTGTACTATTGGCTAAGTGCTCTATTAAGTATCATGATCACAGATCTGTGTCCCAGCTAGGTTGTAGACACTTGAGTCCTGCAACCCCCCCTGCCTCTACCTCGAGTGAGACTTCATATGCTTCGCAGGTGTTGCTGAAAGGGCCGATAGTTAGGGTTTTTTTGGTATGCTTTTGAAGCGTTGAACCCTGGGTCTGCCCCTATGCCAACAAGTCAATGCCACTGCCAACACCATGCAATGACAGAAAGATAAAAGAGTTGGAGACAGGGAGAACTGGATACCAACAGCCCAAGCACAAATTCGTTAAGGAAGTTGCCACTCATGCATTGGAAGAAGAATATTTGGAGAAGATAGGTGACCAAGTAAAAGAAGTCACTGACAATGCATTTTAACGCACAATACAACAACATGAACAAATGAACAAATGTATGTAGGAGCAGATGACAGAATTGAGAAAACTATTAGAAGTCGTCAATATTGCGCCAGGGCGATAAACAGAGGAGGAATCAACAAACATCACTACCAATACTAAAGAGGCAATATCAATGATCACCCAATCCTTGGTAGTCACCAGAGAACAAAGGCTAATTAAGCTATCCAGAGGGGCAGTTGTGTTCCCCACAAAAAAGATGCAAGAGAATGTCAGGGAATTAGGTCACCTAGATCTAGTGTTATCACAACTACTAGTGGATGTGATGTAGGAGCTACAGATGAACGCAACATAAGCGTTGAACGTGCATGCCAAGAAGACATTTAGTGAGCTAGTAAAGATAGCAACATAAAATGTTTCCTTAGAGAAAAAGTACAACAAAGTGAAATATTAGTGTGATGAGGCCGCACAAAAGTAGAACGAATGCAACAGGAAGTCGAGCAAGTATATTAATAACTCCTAGAGGCACGGGCCAAGAAGGAGGCCCCATTGGAATATCATGTCACAAAAATAAGTGAAGCCATTCATGGCTTCCGTGCATGCATAGTTGATCTAGAAGCACGTGTGACACCAAGTACTCCACCTGAAGAGAGGGAGATGAGGAAGCAAACTGCAACAACAACGGTGGACAATATAAAGACTCTAAAAGTAGAGTATGCGCAGTTGGACACAGATACTATGGGTGTTTGGACACACCTGAATGAAGCCAAGGTGTAATGGGAGATAAGTCATAATATTCAGACTGTGCAGGTAAAGGTGCATAAATTACAAGCAACAATGGGCACATTGCCACCAACATAGGTGGTAATTGCAATGAACAAAAACTAAAAATTGTATTCAAAAATGAATCAACTAAGGGTGGAGCAGTAGGCAAACGCACAACAAATAGAAGTATTATAAGCAAAATCATACAAAGTGACAATGACCCTCACAACGACTCAAGGAATCATCAAGAAAGTAGTTGATGAAGGTGTTGAGAAGGTGCATGCTCACGTTACTACTGACACAGTAGACTAAATTTTTCAGAAAGAAATAGAGGTCAAGGAAAGAGATACAATGGTGAAGGTGACCTTCGATGCATTCAAGGTGCACTCGAAGCAGGCCTGAGTGGATCGGAACGAGCCACAGGTGAGTGTTGGGGGTCTGCTGGAGAGGCATTGTTAATAAGTTTTGGGATCTGCACCAAAAGGAAGTCGAAGGGTAAAAGGAAATTAGAAGATGGACCAAAGTGCACGATGGGAGCAGACTTCAAAGAGTCAAAGAGCGCGACAAAAGGATACACGATGAAGCAACGTGCAAAAGGAGAAAAACGGTTATAAACCGTTGGGTTTTTGGGGGACACTTTGTCCACTTTTGTAATAGATTTTGGGGGACACTTTTTCCACTTTTTCAACGATATTATCCCTATTTTTATGTAAAAATATGTAACAGTTTTCTTTGAGAAAGGGGAAGAGAGTAAAAGTTTGGCATATGAGAATTTTTCAGTGTTTTTTGGGTAAGGAAGTCAAGCGAAGGAAAAAGTCTTGGGTATAACTAAGGAGTGAACTCGCACTGTAGCAGAATGGCTAGGCAGGTTTGGGTGATGTTATTGTTGCATATCTTGTAGAACAGTGCGAAGATGTAAGAAAACTATTAATGAATAATATAAGAAGCCAAACATTATGGACATAGAGCAAGTTGGGTGAACCACGTAAATATGTTTGTTGTGATCTGCTTGCAATTTATGATGTTTTATGGTATATGTTGAATGTATGACGCGCATATGATGTTTTAATTTTGTGCATAGATTATGTTTAATGATAAAGTAATTGTTAATCTAGGAGTACGGTGCACATGAGTAAATGGTAGAAAATACATGAAGAATGCCTCACTTCCACTCATCACTGCAGAACCTTGGTTTTTGCAGCCCCTCTAGATTCCTTGGGTGAGACTTCACTTGCTTTGGAGGTGATGCCAAAAGGGCCGGTATCTAAGGGTTTTGTTGGTATTTGAATGATTAACCATGGTTCTTCCCACTTCACACTAACAAATACATAGAAGGAGGGTAGAGAGAGAGAGAGAGGAATGGGGGGAGACGGAGGGAGACATAGAGGGGGGGTAGAGAGAGAAAGAGGGGTAGAGAGAGAGAGATTGATACTGAGACTAACAATGAGGAGAGAGATAAAGGCTTAGAGAGAGGTGGAAGAGATAAGGGGTAATAAGGGAGGGAGGGAAAAAGGAGTAGAGAGAGAGAGAGGGATTGGTTGTGAGAGTGTGAGGCATGGCGAGGAAAGGTCTAGTTCTAGGTCTTTCCATGCCTTGTGATGTCTAGATTTTTCCATGTCTAGGTCTTACCATGTATATGAATGTGAGAGGGAGAGAGAGAGGTGTGGTAGGGAGAGAGAGAGAGAGAGAGGAAGGGGGGGATAGAAAGGGAAGGGAGGTAGAGAGAGGTAAAGAGAGAAAGTGGGGGGAGTGGGGGGGGGAGAGGGAGGGGGATTCAAAGTGAGGGGTATAGAGGAGTAGATGTAGGAGAGAGAGAGAGAGAGAGAGAGAGAGAGAGAGAGAGAGAGAGATGAAATAGGAAATAGTAAATAGGACTACATGCACATTCCTATAGAGTGTGTGTGTTCCTAGAGCACATGTGTGTGCTTTAGAATTCAAATGTTTTTGGGAGGGAATGACAAATTTAGCGTATGTGTATGTTGACTTGGTTGCCTCAGATTTAGTTTTGGGATGACAAACCTAGTGGTTCGGTCGGTAAATAGATAAAAAACCTCCATTTTTGTGAATACCTCTCTATATCTTTATTTTTTTAACTATTTTTCTATGGGATACATAAATAAGTTATTGACGAAACTACAAATATAGATAAAGTCAACTATGAAAATTCCAAATATATAGTTTTTTTTTAATTAATATTGTTTACTATTTTTAATCTATTTTTTTCTTCGCATATATCAAAATCCTAGAATACACACCTCTTTTATTTCTGCTATAATTATTTTTCTTCCTTAACCATTTCTAAAATGAGTTATATATCGCACTAGAAGAGAGCGATATCTATAGTCTAAAAAAAAATATTGTGATCGTGTTAAGACCCTTGTAGCGTGCACGAAAGAAAGGAATTATAATTTCAGGGATATATTGACTTTCATAATTAAAAAAAAAAAAAATTAATACTATAAATTTTCAAAAAATACACCACACTAGAACAATGGGTTCTCTACAATCATACAAGTTTTTGGAATGAAATTGCATCATTAAGGTACTCAACACCTGCATGAACAGAGACATATACCTTATATTTTGTTGAAAAAATAACATATCATTGTTAAAAAAAAAATCACATAGTTATTCACAATTTCTATGAATACAAGTTGTATATTCAAAAAGCTAATTCAATTTCCTACATTTCATTTTTTTACACCATATTCAACTTCATTGTAAAAATACCTTGAATAATCCATCCAAGTTAACGGATTGTTGTTTTTCCATGTTTGGATTGCCACTAACACGTCATGAGAGACCATCATTAGCTTGCACTCGCCCATCTACCTCTTTAGACTTTCTCCTCGTCAATAGATCTTGAGGGCTTTGAATGACCTAGGGGAACCATGCTCGTTTTAGGAGCTACTGACAACACATTTTGTTTAGCTAGCTTCTTCCTCTTAGCTATTTTCCATTGTTCTTATTTTTCTTACTGAGGTTGCAATGCCTACTAATGTTTCTTGCAATCCTTCACAAAAAATGACCATATTCATGATGTCATTTGCACTTGAAGGACAATTGCTCATAATCTAGTGGCTACAAGTGACTCCAATTATCTAGGGTCAAAAGGATTGCTTTGGAAAGCCCCTTTTCGAGATCTACTTCTACACACATTATAACACATGCAAACATATGGTATTTTGGTTCAAATCTATCGATATAGTGACCTAGAGGGTTTCCAATACTTCTCATTATGTCTTTGTTCCGCCAATTAAGAGGAAAGTGGAGCAAACAAACGTAGATAGGGACTACAAAAAGAACATCTTTCTCAGGATTGAAGTCGGGCATCCAATGGTTCAAGTACATGCCTTTAGTGCCAAAAAAACTATGGACCACTCCTAAAAATTAAGTCTTTGTCTTCTTGATTTTTTAAGATAAAGGCGTAAGATCCTCAACCACATAAATAATGTGTCATCTTGCCCTTATCAAAATCTACCATGTTTTTTAATCCAAATGGTCATGACTTGTGGAGAAGTCGCAAATTATTCGATTAACACATGATTTTCTAGAACCAACACCATATGCCATGAGGTCAAAAAAAGGGAGTGAGACTTCCATAACATTTCTCATCCTTCTTACAAAATGAGATGATTGAGAATTCACCAATTTCCCTAGTGCAATGACCATCCTTCAAGAAGTTGTCTTAGGGTCGGGAGTGGGGTGATCCCCCTCTAGGAGAGGGATCCATAGCTGCAACCAATCACCAACACACTCAAACGAGGGTTTATTTAGTCGTGCGCTCTATGCCTGTCTTCACAATCTTAACCTCTATTACACATGAACCTAGTTATTATTATTAAATAAACCTACTTGAATGATAAACATCGATTTTTTTTTTAATTATTCAATCAATTTTTTATGCTTATCAATAATAGGGATATCAATTTCATCCGCTAATTAATTAAATAATAATTATATAAAAGTTATACTATTATAATATTTATAAATAATTTAATTACAAATTTAAATTCAATTGTTAATATATTTAATAGAGTTATATATATATAACCAATCATATTATATTCGAGTATTACAAATTATACATACTTATATTAGTTTTATTATTATATTATAATATTACAAATTATATATTATTATATGAAATATAAAATATAAGTTATGATAGGAAAAAATAACACAAACTTTTAGTAAAAAAAGGTAATTGAACATACTTATTCAAAACCAAGATAATACTAATTTATTTTAATTCTTAATATAATATTAAATTTATAATATTTTGTTATTAATATTTAATAATAATTGTATAAATATTGTTCTCACTAGTAGGCAATGTTCAATTTTAGTGAGGGTTTTTCTTGAGCCACCGGACACCTTGAGGTAGTGGTTGAACGTGTTGTTGCACCCACATAGATTATATTAAATGGTCTCGTGACTTGTGCACACATACGTGGATTAAAGACCACCCCCATGTCCTTCAATTTTTAGACATGTGTACACATAAGTGGATCAAATCCCACCCCCATGTCCTTCAAATTTTTAAATCCCAAAGGGGTTGGATTCATTGGTGAGGAGCGAGCAGTTTTTCACCAATGGACAAGGTTCAATTACATGAGGGATTTCCTAGAGCCATGGGGACACGTTGAGGTAGTGGTTGAACATGTGGTTTCACCAAGAGAGATTATATTAAATGGTCTTATGACCTATGCACACATAATTGGATCAAAGCCCACCCTCGTGTCCTTCAAGTTTTTTCCCAAAGGGGTTGGATCCATTGGTTAGAAGAGAGGAGTTTTTCACCAATGGACAAGGTTCAATTCCCATAAGAGATTTCCCTGAGCCATGGGGACACCTTGAGGTAGTGGTCGAATGTGTTGTTGCACCTTGAGAGATTGTATTAAATGGCCTCATGACCTATGCACACATAAGTGGATCAAATCCCACCCCCATGTCCTTCAAATTTTAAGTTTTTTACGAGTGGGAAAGTTTCAATTCCCATGAGGGATTTCCTAGAGACATGGGGACACCTTGAGGTAGTGTTCAAACATGTGGTTGCACCTAGAGACATTATATTAAATGGTCGCATGACCTATGCAAACATAAGTGAATCAAATCCCACCCCCATGTCCTTCAAATTTTTTATCCCAAAGGGGTTGGATCCATTGGTGAGGAGCGAGGATTTTTTCACGAGTGGCAAAGGTTCAATTCTCATGAAGGATTTCCTGGACCCATGGGGATACCCTGAGGTAGTGTTCCAACGTGTGGTTGTACCTGGAGAGATTATATTAAATGGTCTCATGACATGTGCACATATAAGTGGATCTAATCCAACCCCCATGTCTTGAGGTAGTGTTTGAACATGTGGTTGCACCCAAAGAGATTATATTAAATGATATCATGACACATGCACACATAAGTGGATCAAAGCCCACCCCCATGTCCTTCAAATTTAACAAGGTGGTACGAATGGGAGGGATTCTTTTTAGCCATAGAGGAATCATATAGTTTACTTTTTCATGGAGCCTTGGCTTGGAAACCAACAACCAAATAAAAGCCTATACCTTGTTAAAGGGGTCCCTTTAGCCTACTCCCAAAATTTCCAAAATCATATCATTGTGGGGGACTCAAAAAATACAATATGTTTTCTTCAACTAGACTTCCTTCCACAAGAAACAAGGTTATGATCCATCTTTCATCGTGCTCTAAATTTATTATGTAAATTTCTTCTATGTGAAGTTTCTCTTTGAACATCTGAAACACTCACTTTTAATTGTATTTAATTACTCATATGAGCACCCTCTCGTGGCATAGTTTCCTTTATTAAAAGTTTCCCTCTCCTTTTGTAATTACGATACTTTGCTAATATAAAATCTTCCAAGTGCTTATTAAAAAATAATTATATAAATATTGTAACATTATAGTATAATGTTTATATTAATATTAATATAACTTTATTTATTAATAATTAAAGTTTTGTATTAACTTTGATTTTTATAAATGTATAATGTTGATTATTTTGAAATATATTTTTATGTGTCCACTTATTACTAACAACATCTACATTAATAATATTAATGTTATATATATAAACATTATTAATATGTTAAATATTAGATTATATCCTTATACCTACACATTAATGTTTTTAATAAAATGTAATTATTGCTTGCTAGTATATATCCTTATGATAAACACATGGTAAAAAACGAGCTTCTATTGACATGGTAAACACATGGTACACATGGTAGAAAAACTAGATTCTTTTCCTTGGTATCTTTGTTTCATTGTATGCCGCTTCTACCCACATTAAGAAAAGCCAGTCAGCTTTATAAGATGTCATAAACCATTTTTTATATTAACATATCTTTATGTTTGGTATGTCATCTTTAGATCTATCAACTGCTTAACCACATTAAATACATGGCCAACTGTATATATCCCTCTTACGTGTAGAGCAGTTTGCAAGTCCAATTTTTTTAGCCTTCTCCAATGTTAATTGATACGTATTGACAAAGAATAAATGCAAGATCCAAATGGATCCATGGTACCCAGGAGACAATTCCTGCTTAATGAACAGCTGGGAGAATCCAACTAACCCTTCAAAAATAGTGATGTTGCCCAGAATTTATCGACGGGTGGGTTGTAAACATCCATTCCGCATATTTAGAATCTTAGGCTGAGTATCGGCTTGATCACAACGGTCGGTCAGCTCATCTTCCATATAAGCACAGCAAAGAGCAATAACAAGAACACTGAGAACATTAGAATGTCGATCTACTAGCAGCGCAAGCTTTGTGAGATCGTCTCCTCAGCTATATTCACAGGTTTGGCTGTGACGGGATAAGCATTCAAAAATGGGGATTGGAACCATCTTTGTATTTGCATTGTTCTCCATGGAATTCTATCCCGTCGTTCTGGGCGCCGATCTTCCAAAATTGAGCAGAACTCCTTTTGCAGATGGAGCTCGTGATTTCCAGCAGCTTTCAGGGAAAACTGCAAATGAATTTGATGCCAACGGTACGAACCCGGGAGAACGTGATTTCGACAGATGGCTGGAAATGATACAACAAGAAGCCATCTCCAGCAACTTTACCAATTCTTCCAACAGAACATCATTTGAATATGGAAATGTAGATGGTCCAGCCAAAGTGATAACCGTTGCTCAGACGGGAGTTGCAGATTTTCGACGTATACAAGATGCTGTAAACTCAGTTCCCGACGGCAATCCACAGAGAGTTATCATCTACATACAGAGTGGGGTTTACAAGTGAGTTTGATTATTTAAATTTTTCAGTCATAATGTTCTAAGTTTTAACCTATCTGTGTGTCTGTCACATTTGTGTCCAGAATTTGAGTTTTTAAACAGAGAAGAATTGAGTGTAATAATTAGTTTTAATGTTATAAGTTTTAACCTCTCTTTGTGTGTCAAATTTGTGTCCAGAATTTTTTTATTTTAAAGGAAACAGAGAAGAATTGGGTGTAATAATTAGTCTTGTGGGTGTTGGGAATTAGGGTCGAATGAAGTCGTGGATGGTCTGTGGATTCGTTTGAATTCTGAAAGATTGGTGACAAAATTGAATGACATTCCAATTCGATGTCATGGATTTCTGAGAGATCTAACTCGTTTGAGATCAGCTTATTAGAAGAGTTGTTAATAATAATTTGGATTGTGAGTTTTTAATAATAATTTGGATTGTGTGTTTGCATAAATTTGAATTTAATAATTTGGATGGATTTTGTGTATGCATAAATTTGGATCTAACTTCAATTATATATATATATATATATAATTGAGTGTAGTAGGGTGGGTTAGTTTTAGTGGTCAAGTGTTGTGAATTACATATAAAAGATTATTGGATAAAAAATTGGGTATATATATTGAAGAAATTATAGTTTCAGTGATTGGGTGCTGTGAATTATAAATAAGAGGTTACTGGGTCAACTCAATTAAGATGTAAATTATAAATAGGAAGTTACTGGGTCAAATCAATTGACATGGGTTCATTCCAGTGATTGAGTACTGTGAATTACAAATAGTGGATCAAATCAATTGAGATGGGTTCATTCCAGTGATTGAGTACTGTGAATTACAAATAGTGGGTCAAATCAATTGAGATGGATGCATTCCAGTGATTGAGTAGGGTGAATTACAAATAGAAGATCATTGGATCAAATCTCTGAACATATATATTAAAAAAAATATTATGATTCCAATGGTTGAGTACTGTGAATTACACATAGAAAATCACTAAATCAAATCAATTAAAACTGACTCTATATCTCCACCTTACCTCCTATAACCCTGAACTCCTATAACCCTGAATCTGGATATATGTTATAAAAAAACAATTCAATTCATACATGCATAAATAGATTTTCCTATAACCCTGAATCTGGATATATATGTTATAAAAAAAACAATTCAATTCATACATGCATAAATAGATTTTGTTTCAGTTTGGAACTCACTTTCCTTTTAACAAAATAGTGATCATGGAAGAATATGTCACATTGCATTTATGACGATTTTCTTGGGAGGAAAGTAGACTTACAGTAGTGAAATTTTCTCCGCCACCAGAAATTAGATTTAGAGTTCTGATCTTTTAATTTAGTTTGACGATGATTTTCTTACAAAAATCTGTCAGTTTGTGTGAATCTTGGTTAATGAGTCTGTTACTATTGCAGGGAGAAAGTTTTAGTTCCCGCGACGAAACCAAACATCACTCTTCAGGGACAAGGTAAACGTACAACCGTCATAACATGGAATGATGA
Organism: Picea engelmannii; assembly: GCA_009831015.1. Classification (NCBI taxonomy): domain Eukaryota; kingdom Viridiplantae; phylum Streptophyta; class Pinopsida; order Pinales; family Pinaceae; genus Picea; species Picea engelmannii. Next base: position 521,744 of record ML789761.1, on the reverse strand, counting down.
CGCATTCACATTGGGTAACACTGGGAGGCCTCTGGGCATTTACAAGAGTGCAACTGTTGCTGTAGAGGCGGATCATTTTGTTGCTGCAAACATTGCATTCCAGGCATGTATATTTTCACAATTATATTTACTAATTTAGGGTAGTGGTTGAATATTAAATAATAATATTTTAATTTTAAGGGTACAGTTAAGTCAGAAATCAATTTGTTGTGAGAGATTTTCTTGTTTGTGGAATAAGGATTTCTGAATTTGAATTTTTAAACTCCCAAAATAAAATATATGTGCTTAACCATTATCCACACAGAAAACTGAAATCTATATAATCATAATATTGTTTAATATGAACTTCTCCATAATTCATAGTTGTAAACCTAATTATATTATTAAACATTTGATTATTTATGGGCCTCATAGATTTGATTAAATATTTGATTATTTATGTTCAGTTAAATGTTGGCTTTGGCTAAACATTTTAGCTTTAGGATTTTTTTGGTGGGAATGGGGCTATATAAATGTGGACAAAATCCTATTTTTTGTTGTTTAAATTGCATTTATGATTGCATAAATAGATTCAGCATGCTGAAAAATCTTTATACAAACTTAGCCACTCAAATCTGCAGATCCAATCATTCTTCACCTGATTTCAGGCAAAATCAAACAGAAAAAATAGCCCTAAAAAAGCCAAAAAGTAGAACTTTTAGACTAAGCTTTAAATGTTGTATATTATCAGTAATTTAAATGTTCTAAATTTTGAATTTTTTTGGATATCATATCTTTTGAGTAGTTAAATCTGTTTAATTTGAATGTTCCAATTTTATTTTTTTTAAATCTATTTATACATTCAGAAATACAATTGAAAGAAAATTTTAACCCAACAATTTTATAAGGTATGTTACAAAGAAAAATAACTCTTTGCCTTCAGTATCTCAATTACTGTAACCCTGTCAGATCAAATTATTTTATAACATATTGATTAATTTTTTTCACAACTCCAATTCATAAAACGCATACTGATCACTCTTCTGTTAAATTACTTGTGCTGTACAGAACAGCGCGTATTTTCCCGATTCGATCTATAAATATAGACAAGCGGTAGCGCTGAGGGTCTCGGGAGACATGGCTACGTTCTTCAGCTGTGGAGTTTTCGGTCACCAGGATACTCTCTTCGACAGTATGGGTCGCCATTATTTTTACAATTGCACCATTAAGGGCTCAGTGGATTTCATCTTTGGCAATGGCAGAAGTATATACGAGGTTCTTATATAAATCCATCTAAACCCTAAAACTCCATCTCAGTGGATTTCATCTTTGGCAATGGCAGAACTATATACATAAATCCATCTAAACCCTAAAACTCCATCTCAGTGGATTTCATCTTTGGCAATGGTAGAACAATATACGAGGTTCTTATATAAATCCATCTAAACCCTAAAACTGCATCTAAACCCTAATGAATAAATAAAATAAAATCCATCTAAACCCTAATGAATAAATAAAATAAAAATTACACACATCTCCACCAACCCAGTAGATCACCTTGCTTCACTAGCAGTGTAAAAGACTGTATTCTCTCTAATATCTTGTGTATATTGCCCATGCAGCGCTGTGTCTTACGCTCACTGACTAGGTATGGAGCTATAACAGCTCAGGACCGTTCTGATCCAAACGAGCTAACAGGATTTGCATTTGTGAATTGTCGGGTAAGTGGGTCCGGCCATCCATTACTTGGTCGCGCATGGGGTGATTTCTCTCGCGTTGTTTACGCCCTCTCAGACTTCGACATCGGTTTCGAGGCGCAGACCTGGGCATACTTTGGCCATCCACAACGTCAAAGGTATCATATATTAAAGAGATATATACCTAACCCTAATTTTATTTCATCTTCATTGAAGTTTATAACTCACCTTTTCCAATTCTTGGATTGAAAGGTTTGCATAAATTGATCAAGCTTATGTTTCCATTGCTTCCAGCACTTCATTTTATGGTATGTACCAATGCAAGGGACCTGGTGCAGAAATTGCCCTGAAATCCAAATGGACAAAGCAACTTACAGCTCAACAAGCCCAGCCATTTTTAGACAAGAGTTTCATCACTGCTGCTCAATGGCTTCGACCTTATGCCGAAGTTACCCTTGACGTCCGCACTTGGAATGTATGAAGGGAGTTTCTGCTCAGTCAATCTCGAAGCCATGGATTATAAGAAATCGAAATGTACGAACTTTCCAAAATGTATGAAGTTTCCATGTATGGCTTTGTAAATGTTTGTATGGCTTTGTAAATGTTTCTTTCTGGTTGTAGCGCCGTGTAATAAAATCGCGGGCCAATTTATCAGTTCGTTCCGGTTGGACCGCCGTGTAATAAAATCGCGGGCCAATTTAT
>ML789761.1:508309-519316 GCA_009831015.1 Picea engelmannii | reverse complement strand
CTTTTAATTTAGTTTGACGATGATTTTCTTACAAAAATCTGTCAGTTTGTGTGAATCTTGGTTAATGAGTCTGTTACTATTGCAGGGAGAAAGTTTTAGTTCCCGCGACGAAACCAAACATCACTCTTCAGGGACAAGGTAAACGTACAACCGTCATAACATGGAATGATGACGCATTCACATTGGGTAACACTGGGAGGCCTCTGGGCATTTACAAGAGTGCAACTGTTGCTGTAGAGGCGGATCATTTTGTTGCTGCAAACATTGCATTCCAGGCATGTATATTTTCACAATTATATTTACTAATTTAGGGTAGTGGTTGAATATTAAATAATAATATTTTAATTTTAAGGGTACAGTTAAGTCAGAAATCAATTTGTTGTGAGAGATTTTCTTGTTTGTGGAATAAGGATTTCTGAATTTGAATTTTTAAACTCCCAAAATAAAATATATGTGCTTAACCATTATCCACACAGAAAACTGAAATCTATATAATCATAATATTGTTTAATATGAACTTCTCCATAATTCATAGTTGTAAACCTAATTATATTATTAAACATTTGATTATTTATGGGCCTCATAGATTTGATTAAATATTTGATTATTTATGTTCAGTTAAATGTTGGCTTTGGCTAAACATTTTAGCTTTAGGATTTTTTTGGTGGGAATGGGGCTATATAAATGTGGACAAAATCCTATTTTTTGTTGTTTAAATTGCATTTATGATTGCATAAATAGATTCAGCATGCTGAAAAATCTTTATACAAACTTAGCCACTCAAATCTGCAGATCCAATCATTCTTCACCTGATTTCAGGCAAAATCAAACAGAAAAAATAGCCCTAAAAAAGCCAAAAAGTAGAACTTTTAGACTAAGCTTTAAATGTTGTATATTATCAGTAATTTAAATGTTCTAAATTTTGAATTTTTTTGGATATCATATCTTTTGAGTAGTTAAATCTGTTTAATTTGAATGTTCCAATTTTATTTTTTTTAAATCTATTTATACATTCAGAAATACAATTGAAAGAAAATTTTAACCCAACAATTTTATAAGGTATGTTACAAAGAAAAATAACTCTTTGCCTTCAGTATCTCAATTACTGTAACCCTGTCAGATCAAATTATTTTATAACATATTGATTAATTTTTTTCACAACTCCAATTCATAAAACGCATACTGATCACTCTTCTGTTAAATTACTTGTGCTGTACAGAACAGCGCGTATTTTCCCGATTCGATCTATAAATATAGACAAGCGGTAGCGCTGAGGGTCTCGGGAGACATGGCTACGTTCTTCAGCTGTGGAGTTTTCGGTCACCAGGATACTCTCTTCGACAGTATGGGTCGCCATTATTTTTACAATTGCACCATTAAGGGCTCAGTGGATTTCATCTTTGGCAATGGCAGAAGTATATACGAGGTTCTTATATAAATCCATCTAAACCCTAAAACTCCATCTCAGTGGATTTCATCTTTGGCAATGGCAGAACTATATACATAAATCCATCTAAACCCTAAAACTCCATCTCAGTGGATTTCATCTTTGGCAATGGTAGAACAATATACGAGGTTCTTATATAAATCCATCTAAACCCTAAAACTGCATCTAAACCCTAATGAATAAATAAAATAAAATCCATCTAAACCCTAATGAATAAATAAAATAAAAATTACACACATCTCCACCAACCCAGTAGATCACCTTGCTTCACTAGCAGTGTAAAAGACTGTATTCTCTCTAATATCTTGTGTATATTGCCCATGCAGCGCTGTGTCTTACGCTCACTGACTAGGTATGGAGCTATAACAGCTCAGGACCGTTCTGATCCAAACGAGCTAACAGGATTTGCATTTGTGAATTGTCGGGTAAGTGGGTCCGGCCATCCATTACTTGGTCGCGCATGGGGTGATTTCTCTCGCGTTGTTTACGCCCTCTCAGACTTCGACATCGGTTTCGAGGCGCAGACCTGGGCATACTTTGGCCATCCACAACGTCAAAGGTATCATATATTAAAGAGATATATACCTAACCCTAATTTTATTTCATCTTCATTGAAGTTTATAACTCACCTTTTCCAATTCTTGGATTGAAAGGTTTGCATAAATTGATCAAGCTTATGTTTCCATTGCTTCCAGCACTTCATTTTATGGTATGTACCAATGCAAGGGACCTGGTGCAGAAATTGCCCTGAAATCCAAATGGACAAAGCAACTTACAGCTCAACAAGCCCAGCCATTTTTAGACAAGAGTTTCATCACTGCTGCTCAATGGCTTCGACCTTATGCCGAAGTTACCCTTGACGTCCGCACTTGGAATGTATGAAGGGAGTTTCTGCTCAGTCAATCTCGAAGCCATGGATTATAAGAAATCGAAATGTACGAACTTTCCAAAATGTATGAAGTTTCCATGTATGGCTTTGTAAATGTTTGTATGGCTTTGTAAATGTTTCTTTCTGGTTGTAGCGCCGTGTAATAAAATCGCGGGCCAATTTATCAGTTCGTTCCGGTTGGACCGCCGTGTAATAAAATCGCGGGCCAATTTATCAATTCGTTCTGGTTGCAGCGCCGTGTAATAAAATCGCAGACCAATTTATCAACATTTGTTGATCGTATATTTTTTTGTGCTCAAGAGAATTTCTTCTTGACAAATATAAAAATATTAACATGTTGAATCATGGTTTGCTATCATGTTACAGTGCATTGCGCTATTGGATTGGTCGCTTTAATCCTTCCCATGACATGTATAGAAGCATATAGACCAGCAATTATTCATGAATGTGTAAAAAGTATGGTTTAAATACGTTTGTTAAATAAATGTGGTGATGAATTGCAAGGATCTGAAAATGTAGATTCTATGGATAAAAGAGGTGAAATTTGTAAATAGAATAGGATATTTTGGAGTGGTGGTAGTGCACTATAACAAGTAGTTAAATCTTAAATTTTAAAAGGTAAGAAATAATAATTAGAAAAAGAAAGTAATAATTTCAAATCATAATGGTCATATTGTTCTATCAGAATTTATTGGTTTCACATGTACGTGTTTTACTATATTGAATGTTCAACTATGTCATATGGTTGTGAGGCTAAACACAATGTGAATAAAAATATAATACAAATGATTGTTAGTCTTCTTTAAGGGGTGATAATTCTTCTTATCACTTATGACTCTTCTTTAAGGGGTGATAATTCTTCTTATCATTTATGACTCTTCATATTTACAATATTATTACAAGTAAGGTAATCACAAGGATTACATGTCCAACATTTCCTCCCTTAATCTAAAGGGGGCATGTGTGAGTCCAAGCATCATTTTGAATTTTTCAATTTTTTTTTCTTCCAATCACTTTGGTGAAGATGTCCGCAATTTGTTCATTTGTGGAACAATGTCTTAAGTAAATCATCTTGGTCTCTACATGATATTGAATAAGGTGATATTTTGTGTTGATGTGCTTAGTTCAATCATGGAATCTGGGATTCTTGGCCAACTTTCTTGCAGAAGTGTTGTCAACTAGAAGAGGAGTAGAATTCACTTGTTTCTTCTGCAAATCTTCAAGTGTTTTCCTAAGCCACACAATGTCCTTCATCGCTTTTGCAGCCGCCACATATTTTGTCTTTATTGTGAAATATGTTAAAGAAATGATTGTTTGTGTGATCTCCAAGAGACAGTTGTTGATCCAAGACTCATGAGATAACATGAAGTTGATACTACATTTTGTGTATCCCCAACAAAGTCTGAATCAGAATCTGATTAGGTTGAAGTCATCCACCTTAGAGTATCTGAGTCAGAAATCTTGAGTTCCTTTCAAGTATTTTAGAACTCTTTTTGCAGCAAACTAATGTCCTTTACAAGGATTTTGCATGAACCTAGAAAGAATTCCAACCACAAATGAAATGTCTAGTCTGGTGGTAGTAAGATAGATAAGACTTCCCACAAGTTGTCTATACATGGTTCCATCCTCAAATTCATTCCCTTCTTTTGATGTGAGTTTCAAATTATGTTCCATTGGAGTAGAAACAAGATTTCACTCAATTATGTCAAACTTGTTCAACAGTTCTCCAATGTATTTCTTCTCGGAGATGAATATGTACTTTGGATTTTGAATCACCTAATGCTCAAATAGTAGTGAAGATGTCCCAAATATGTCATCTCAAATCCTTTCTTCAACTCTTTCTTTATGGATGCGGTGTAGCTTTCATTGTTCCTTGTTATCAAAATTTCATCTACATATACTACAAGATATATAACAGTTTTTCCAACTTCCTTGAAAAACAAATTTGCATCGTCAAGATTGAAATGCTTGAAATTCAATTTCAGAACGTGCTCAGTTAACTTTCCATACCATGCTGGCAATGCTTGTTTCAATCCTTATAAGGATTTGATGAACTTGCATACCTTATGTTTTTGTCCCTTCACAACAAATCCTTTTGGTTGAGACATGAAAACATTCCATTTCAAGTATCCATTCAAGAAAACAGTCTTCACATCCATTTAATGAAGTTTCCATCCATTCTATGCTACCATGGAAAATAGAGTACGGATAGTAGCCCATTTTGTTGTTGGTCGGGGGGGGAATTATCCTAATCAACACCTTCATTCTATGCAAATCCTTTTTTCCACGAGCCTTTCTTTATGTTTGTCAAGTGAGCCATACTTGTTCTTGAATACCCACTTGTTGCATGGCTCCTTTCCATTCATTATGAGAAGTGGCTTCTTCAAAGGAATTCGATTCAAGGTTAGTAGATAAATTCAACTCACAATCATATGAACCATCTCTATCATCTGCATCACCTGAGTTTGAATTATCTTCATTACCTCTATCTTGTCTTGAGAAAATCCATACCTTCTTGTCTTTCCAAGCTCATTAGGATGAACACTTTCAAGTGTTTTTGTGATCCATTTGGGTGGATGTTTCTAAGATGGTTCAAGTTGCTCAACTGATTGAGATGGTATTGAGTTCTCATTAAGCCTCAGCTTTATAATCCACTTGATCACATCATCCAAATGATCTTCAGGTTCTGATGAAGTGGTGGGAACTTCTTCATGTGGGGAAGATGGTGCTTCAAAAGGATATTCCAGAGATTGACCCAAGATAGGGATCCCCCCTTCAAGATGTGGAATCTCATCATCAAATTCATGATATGTATTTGCACAAGTGAATCTATCCAAATGATCAATCTACCTCTCAATAGTTTCATCTTTCTTGGAGGATTCAAAAAATATTATATCTCTGGAAAGGATGAATTTCTTGTTTGCGTCATCTTAAAGACGATATCCCTTGGTGGTATTTAAGTACCCCAAGAAGATGCACTTTTGACTCCTTGCATCAAGCTTACTTATTTGCTCCTTACAAATCAAGGCATAATAGGTGGAATCAAAGACCCTTAGATGCATCACCAAAGGAATGCGACCATACCGCATTTCTTAAGTATTCTTGTTTTGAAGAGCATGAGTTGGAACCTATGTTTGACATAAACCACACATAGAACTACATCAACCCAAAACATCAATTTGACATTCTTGAAAAAAATCATTGAACGAACCATATTTAGGAGTGTCATGTTCATTCGTTTAGCCACATTGTTCTGTTGAGGATTGTATGGAACTGTGGTTTGATGTTTGATCCCATGTTGGAAAAGGTAGTTTTCAAATTCAATAGATGTATATTCTCTTATATTATCAGTGCGAAGAGAGCCAATACAAGATTGAGCTTCATTTTGAATCCATACTTGAAAAATTTTTAAATTTTCAAAAGCTTGTGATTTATCTTTCAACAAATACACCCATCACATTCTGGTGTAATCATCAATAATGTCACAATATATCTATTTCCATTTGCAAAAGGAATAGGCATAGGGCCACACAAATCAAAATGAATCAGTTCAAGTTTTCTACATGCTCTCAAAGTAGAGTCATGAAATGATTGTTTGTTGTGTTTCCAAAGGATACAAGCATCACATTGCTTCAATTTCCTAGGAATAGTAGGCAAACTAGAAACACCATTCTTTCTCAACAAACGAATATTATCATAATTAATATGGAAAAATATAGCATGCCACAAAATACTAGATGGCATTATACCTACATCGTGATGAGATAGGTATGCAACATTTTGTGTATGGGAAGATGTCCCTTTGAGCTTCAGTAGTCTTCCATATTCCATTCTGGTCATGACAACCATGTTGTCAAAATCCTTTTGTATTTCAACTTTTCCACAGAATATGAACAGAGTGGCCTTGTTGTCTGATGTGCACAAGGGACACCAAGTTCCTTTACAACTCAGGAAGATAGAGTACATTATGCAGAAGAAAATATGCAAGTCTGGGAAACTTAATCATGATAGTTCCCATTCCTGAAGGTTTGAGATTTAATCTATCTGCAAAATACGTTATGCCATATGCATTATCATCGAAGTATTTAAAGAAGTCTCTTTGAAATGTCATGTGGGAGGTTTCACTTGTGTCAAGAAGTCATCCATCTCCCCAAGAATCAAATGCAGTGTTAAACAATTATTCAGTTACTCCTATATTGCAATGGGCAACAATGTAATGAGTAGTTTCTTTACATTTCTCTATTTCTGAAGTTTTACCTCTGACTTCTTTTTTATTCTATGTGTTATTGATATTCATTGTGCATGTCTTTGCTTCATGTTCATTCTTTCCAAAATGGACACAGTAAAGGTCAAATCTCTCATGGGGATTATGCCAACCCCCCTACCTCTAAGCTACTTCTTTCTATGTTTATTTCTATGTCTTCTCTTTCTTCCTTCATGTTGTCCATAAAATGAAGTGTTGCCAAAATTCATGCTTCCAAAATTCATGATGCCAAATGGAGAAGGTGCACCAAGGATTAGTTTCAAAGCCAAGAGTGATGCTCTTCGCAACTCAAATATTTTAATGGCACATCCAGTGATGAGGGATATCAACCAAGAATCATATATCTCCTCCTCAAATTAGTGTTCATATTTTTCTGCTCGATTTTGAGACAATTCGACTCGGTGTTGGTCAACTATTTATTGCACAATCCAACATTTTTTTAAGGAGTATCATCCTTATTATTGACTTTCAAAATATATTATGTCAACAACAATGTTGGGTAACACTGCTAAGAGACATCGTAGCAGAAATCGTTGGAACGACCATCCTATCCACACACAACATCCTCCTCCCCTTGATGATATCTTTAGAGCCTATCTCTGTCAAGAGGCCAATGTATATCCTTTAACATATAGAAAAGAGGCTAGATTCTATAGCTTGGGAGATAATAAGAATCGAGGGGAAACTACATAGAAATAAAGCTCAGTTATCTACCAAAATAAATGTTTTTGAATCATCAACTCCATCAAGGAACAATATGCGTCACAGAAGCTACGAGTTTCATAGGGTCATGGCTCATCATGTGTTTTCTTGATCGAGGATACACTGTTAGAGAAACTATGTGAGACATGAGTGATCTTAACATCTTCGGTGAATACTCGTGTGGAAGGATCAGAATATCAAATCAATGGGAAAAAGGCATGTGATGCAATCATTTTGAGGTTGAGGCACAATGCAACAAAATTAGGGTTTGAGAAGCATGAGACTATTGCAGTCATTGGTAGTGTGAGAACAGACCTTTGGTAGCGTGAGAACTAGGGTTTCTTAGGTCGAAAAGTATTTCAAGAGAGAGTTGGAGGGGGTGCACCAAATTATCTTGCAGTCATTCTTGAATATCTTGCTACCGAGGTTTTCGAGTTGGCAGGTAAAGTGGCAAGGGACAACAAGAAAGGGGAGTGTTACAAGAGTGTGAGAATGACGGGTGACACAGTTACACGAATTAAGGTTTCTGAGAGTTGGAAAGTAGAAATGAATTTGTGGGGAATAACCAAACAGAGTGTAGTATGAGAGACATTTATTCTGTGGAAATGAAATGCCTAAGGAAGATAATCATGGATTTAGACCATTCAAAAGCTAGGCATTGGCAGAAAACTTAACTCCACACACTTGTATTTTGCATTATCATGATAGGTTAATAAATTTAATACAAATAATTGTTGGTCTTCCCTAAAGGGTGACTTTTCCTATCACCTACGACTCTTCATATTTACAATACTGTTAGAAGTAATGCAATCACAATGATTACGTGTCCAACATAGGGAACTCATGCTAATGTCATTCTTTGACAATTTTAAATAGTTCGCTACAAATATAAAACAAATGCTTCAAATACATTATCATAAATTATGTAGCATAAACATATTCTTCACACATACATATGATCAAACCTAATCTAGAGTTGCATAAATCACAAAAATATCCTAGATACAAATTTAGTAGCACTGTCTTGCTTGCAAATAATTCTTCATGTTAGCATCCAGCTCTAATTTGTACATTATAATATTCATAGTTGTGGAAACTTGAAGGTCAACTATAGAACTCACAAATATTAAAATGCACTTGTTGAAATAGGGCCTAATGTCTTGCTAACTTTTCCTTATTTTATATCACTTCAAATGTGAAGAGAAATGTAACGAGATTGTTGTCAAGAATATATTAAATTTTCTCTAGCTCTAACTATTGTAAAATTTGGAGCTATGAGTCACTTGTGGTAACAGAAAACACCCACATAAGGGTATGTGGTTAATTTCCTTGCTAAGGGTGAGCTTATCATTGGCCTATGCTAGCCTCTTTCTATAAAGCCAAAATCATGAAAAATATTGTAAGGAGAGATTCTTAGTGGATATGAGAGTGCCAAATTTTTGCAAGAGAACATGCACATTCGATGCACCTTAATAATAGTACAATCGAGAAGGTTTTTAAGTATTCCATTAAGAAAATACCTTAAACTTGATGATTGATTCAGTCGGATGTTGCATTCTAATGGTGAAGTGTTGGGAAAGTTTAGTGCATGTTTTCTATTCATTGACAATTGTGAAGGAAATATCAACAATTCAAAAACAATAAATAGGGGGTTGGGTGCAAGCTAATGATGGTCTCTCATGACAAAAACAATTTGTTAACTTGGATGGATTACTTGAGTTACTTTTACAATGAATTTGAATATGATGTAAAAAGATAAAATGTAGGAAATTGAATTAGATTTCTAAATATATATTTTATGTTTATAGAATTTTTGTATAACTATGTGAAATATGACCTTTTTTCTAATAATGGTGTGTTATTTTTCAAGAAAAATATCATGCATATGTTTTTGTTAGTGTGTGTGTTGAGTACCTTAACAATGGAATTTTGTTCTAGTGTGGAGTATTTTTTCAAAATTTATAATATTATTTTTATATTTTTTTAAAATTATGACAGTCATTATATCCTTGAAATTACAAGGCCTTCCATTAGTGCAGGGTATGAGGGTCTTAACATCATCAAACATTTTTTTTTAGAATGCAGATCTCACTTTGTTCTAGTGTTGCGTATAATTTATTTTAAAAATGATTAAGTTGATAAAAAGTTATAGCAAAAATAAAAGAGGTGTGTATTTTAGGATTCTAATATTTGTCAAGACAAAAATGTATTAAAAATAGTAAACAACATTAATTTTTTTTCATGGTCGACTCTATATGTGAATCTGTAATTCGATAATGGATTTGTGTAGCCTATAGAAAAATAACGTAAAAAATAGAGATAGTGAGAGGTATTCAGAAAAATGGAAGTTTTAATGTATTTGCATCCCAAACCACCAAGTTTGTCAACCCGAACCTAAATCCCAAGCAACCAACTCAATAAACACGTACACTAAAGTTGTCACTCCCGCTGGAAAAAAATTGAAATGAAAAGAATGTCTGTGCACTTTAGGAATGCACACATGTTTTAGGAATGAGCATGCGTTCCTGGAGCATGCACACATTATCAAGAACACACGTGCATTATTAGGAACGTGCATGCATTATTAGGTTTTGGGTATGTGTTATATAATTTGCAAGATTGGTCCCATGTATTTTACACTAATATGGGAGCCTTGGGGAGTAGGGGAGCCATGGGGACCCCCTGTAAGAGTGTACATGGGTGATATCCCCCCAAACAAATGGTTTTTTGCGTTCATTTTTGGCATTGTTTTGGCACATGGTTTCCACCGATGATTTTCTTATTCTTGTTAAGGAATTAGGGTTGTTGACTAATATGAGTCAATGTATTATAGGTTTGGATGCCTCGAGATCATATATGTATATTCTATTGTAAACAATGAAGATGATGAATAAAATATTAGAGGTGCAGCTCTAAACAAGGTTGTTGGTTTTCTCGGTTTGGATTTCCAGAGTAAAATCTATGTGTAATGTGAGTGTGATCCATTATATTTTTATGTTTTTATTAAGAATATGTTTGCAATAATTAATTCTACAAGGTTAAAATCTATATTAGGAATGCATGCATGTTATTATGAACATGTGTGTGTTCTTACTAACACGTCTCTCTCTCTCTCTCTCTCTCTCTCTCCACTACATCTACTCCTCACTCTATATCCCCCTCCCAACCTCTCCCTCTCTCTCTCCATCCCCCTCCCCCTCCCTCTATNAGACTTCTCTCTCTCAATATCACCCCCCCCCCTCTCTCTCTCTCTTCTATTAGGTTGTTATATTCTTTACAGTGAAAGAAAAGTCAACCAACTAGCCAACTGAGGTAAATCAACGAGTCAAGTCATGTCGATGGTTAATTAGAGGTCAAAGTGGATGACAGGAGGTTGACAAGAGGTCGAGTAATAACCAAATAAATATTGACTAGAGGTTGACTAATAGTTGACCGGTAAACCAGCTAAACTCTATTGTAACAGAATCTTGAGATCCGTGAAATTTTGTAAGGTAGCTAGAGAGGTAGTGGGGGGGCCTAGAGAGCCCATAGTAATAATAGTGGAGGTCATTCAATGTAAGGTGGAAGAGATGAGTCTAATGGAATAGGTCTCAAATAATGGTGAAAAAATGGGAGCGGGCGGGGTCAGAATTTTTTGCCGAAAAATGATATGGATGAATGTGACAAGGGGGAAGAGATGAGTCTAATGGAATAGGTCTCAAATAA
>ML789761.1:483769-507307 GCA_009831015.1 Picea engelmannii | reverse complement strand
TTGTATGGTGTTTCCCTACCTCAAGGGTTTCTATAATAAAGTTGTGGTTTTCTATATGGTTTCATATATCTTGTGTGGTGATTGTATTCAGATATCTTTGGATCTATTGTGATATTTTGTATTCAGATCTTTGGTTCTTAACAATTGGTATCAGAGCACTTTCCTTGGGAAGACATTGTGGGCAAATATTTTTATTTTTGTAGATTTTTTTTTTCGGAGAAGAAAAAAGAGGGCCGCGACATTCTCGAAGTTTTCAGTATATTTTTGTCCACCTTACATTGAATGACCTCCACTATTATTACTATGGGCCCTCTAGGCCCCCCCACTACCTCTCTAGCTACCTTACAAATTTTTATCCAATCATCTAAATGGATATATAATCATTTTTGGGCATCAGGTTTTTGCATGTTATAAAGCCTATAAATAAGGTGTGTTGCATTACTGTAGAAGTTAATCTTTAGATCAATCTTTATATGTTGTTGTTCATGTACATGTAAGCCATGTTGGTTGTAGGGTTTTTCTTGTGTAAAACAAGAGGGTATGATAGTGATTGTGTCTTAGGTGTAGACCAATGTTGGTCTTGTAACCCTGTATTCATTGAATGAATAAGAAAACGAGCAAGATGCTCAAGGAATGCTAGTTTTCACGTTTGGGTTTCCAGGGAAAAATCTTTGTGTATTATGTTTTTCATTTATCTATTGTTTAAATATGTCTTCTCTTTCCTCGTTGGTTTAGTGTGGATGTATATTTCCTAAAATTTGGTATTAAAGCTTATATGTTGCTCTGTATAAGTCGTATCAGAGCAAGGTTAATCATATCTTGGATCTAAGATAAACCGAGGTCCAGTGGGACTCATAAGTAAAAGATCTTTAAAGCTATGCTTGAAAGAAAGGAAAGCAGTTCGAGTATAGAGATCGAAAACTTTAATGGCCGGAATTTTGAGATTTGAAAGATTAAAATTGAATATATTCTTCTAAATTGAGAACAATGTGTAGTCGTAAGCCTAGGTACCATTCTGATGGGTATGTCGAGGGAAGAATGGGAGAAACTTGAAAGCAGGCAAAGGAGCACTATTCAAATTTATCTTTCAGATCCGGTGCTACTAAATTTATCGAGTGAATACTTGACCAATAAATTGCGGGACAAGTTGGGCATCTTGTACCAGTGAAAATCCTTGGTAAATAAGTTGTTCCTCACAAAGAAACTATAAATTATGAGGATGAGTGATGGGAGCTTGGTCACAAAGCATATGAATGCATTCAATACTATAATAAGTCAGTTATTATTTGTGGATATTAAAATCATTGATGAGGAGAAATGTATTAGCCTATTATGTTTTTTTCCAGACTCCTCGGATAGCTTAGTTGTGGCTATAGAGAATTGTGGCTTTGTGGCTAGTTGTGGCTTATGTTCTTTGATCTCTATTATTAGAAGAAATGAGATGGAATAACATGGAAGGATAAACCAAATATTCCTTCATGTTTATAGGTCAACCAGTCGACAAAGATAAAGACAAATTCTCTGATAGAATGTCTAAGTCAAACGGTAGATCTAAATCCTTGGTTCAGTCGATGAGAAGATGTTGGAAATGTGGTAGATACAGAAATTACAAGAGGGACTACAAATCAAAGGCAAAAAAAGTAAGTACGGGATCTAATGAGAAGCATTCGACTAAGATAAAGACTACTTTGAATAAAGGAGGTGATGTGCATCTGGAATCGACAAGTACACTGTCGAATCAAGACGTTTGGCTAATTGACTAATGTGCATCCTTTCATATGACACCTCATATAGAATGGTTCGGTGAATATGAGAGATATGAAGGGGGAGATGTGTTCTTGGGGGATGACTTGACAACCAAAATTGTTGGGTGGGGAAGAGTTTGACTGATACTACTGGATGGCAAGAGTAGAACCCTTCTAGGTGTGATACACACTCTAGGTTTGGAAAGAAACCTGATATATGTTAGCAAGATGATTTATGCAAGTGTGCATACTCTATTTCAAAAGGCTACATGAAAAATGGTTAGGGGAGTGATGGTATTAATGAAAGGATCTTGAATTAGAACCCTATACAAGTTGTTAGGGAATTTCAACTCGATTGGATGCAACATAATTGTTTTTCTTGAAGTCGACTCAATTTTGACTCGACTCGAATCAACTTGGGCTAAGTCGAAACAAACCTACTCGATTGTTATTCCCTCAACCCAACCATGTTATAGCACCATAGGATGGGAAACATTAATGAAAAATCACTTCGATCTATGCATAACAAAGGCATGGTCAAAGGTTTTCCATATTGTAATTTGGAAGTCAATTTTTTTTAACATTTCATATATGGAAAAAAAAAATCGGGTTAGATTCCATATGGAGCTACAAGGGAAAAGGGATTATGGAATTGATTCATACCAATGTGTTTATTCATGTACATGTCCCTTCACTTGGTGTATCTATGTATTTTGTTTCCTTCACAGACGATTTTTCCAAAAAGACAATGATATATTTCCTGAGGAAGAAATCATAGGTTTTCGAGAAATTCAAAGAGTTTAAATATCTTATGGAAAACTAGATAGGTAATAAGATCAAGGTGTTGAGAACTCATAATGGTGGTGAATTATTTTGAAAGGAATTTGAGCAGTTCTGCAATTAGTGTGGCATAACACACCAAAACACCACATCATATACCCCACAGTAAAATGGAGTTGCTTAGAGAGTGAACAGGACTTTTATCGTCAAGGAAAGGAACATGCTCATTGATGCAAGGCTTGCACAATAATTATGGGCAAAGGCAGTCGACATGGAAAAAAATTGGTAAATAGGTCTCCTTCATCATTGCTAGTCATCTCAACTCCACATGAGGTATGTTTTGGTAAGAATCCTTCACTTTCACATCTCAAAGTATTTTGTTGTGATGCATTCGTGCATGTTCCCAAGGAAAAGAGGAACAATCTAAACAAGAAGGAATTAAAGTGTATTTTCATTGGGTACAAAGATGGAATGAAAGGATATGAGCTATGGGATCCTACATCAAGGAAAATAGTGTACATTCGAGATGTGGTCTTCAGGGAAGTTGATATAACTTCAAATTCTGAAGGAGTTCAAACAAAGAAGGAACTAGAGAAGGTGTTATTTGAGATGAGGAACAAAGAAGATGATTCATATGAGTCAATTGAATCAAATTAAGAGGTGGAATACCCCACTTTGATTGTAAGGAGGTCCAAACGAGTAAGGAAACAATATGAAAGGTATATTCCACCTGATTTTCATTATGTATTTGTGTTAGATGTTATTGATGAGGAGCCCAAGTCAATCAGGGATGAGTCAACTAGACAGAGGGTAAAATTTGGAAGGACGACATGGTCAAATAGATGTAATCCTTGCACAAAAATGAGACATGGGATTTGGTCAAATTACCTAATAGAAGAAAACAGGTCGATAGCAAGTGGGTGTTCAAGAAAAAATTGAAGGCGGTAGTTCAAGTTGATAAATTCATAACTCGACTGGTAGCGAAAGGATATTACCAAGTCAAAGGAGTCGACTTCGGTGAGATATTTTCCCCTATTAACAAAATACTTCCATTAGAGTACTAATGTCTCTAACTAAATCATTTTATATTGAGATAGAGCAAATGGATTTGAAGACAGCGTTCCTACATGGGGAACTGGAAGAAGAAATCTACATGAAACAACATAAATGATTTTCAATAAATGGAAAGAAAGATCTAGTGTGCAAATTGAAGAGATCCCTTTATGGTCTAAAGTAATCATCAAGGATGTGGTATCAAAATTTTGACACATACATCCTTAGTTTAGGATGTGTTAGAAACAAGGCCCATCACTATGTATATTCCAAGGAATAAGGTGGTCTTTTTATATATGTAGCTTTGTATATTGACGGCATGTTATTGGTTGGAAACAGCATGGACACAATAAAGGAGGTGAAAAAGAGGTTTTCCTCCAATTCTACATGAAGGATCTCAGTGTAGTGAACTTCATTCTGGGAATGGAGATCAAAAGAGATCATAAAGTTAGAAAGCTTTGGTTGAATAAGAGGAAGTAAATTGAAACAATTTTGAAGTGTTTCAACATAGAGGATTGCAAAATAGTCAAGGTGCCAATTCTTGTGGGATCAAGGATAATTGTTGAACAATGTCCAAAGACATAGGAAGAAATAAAGTACATGGCATGTATTCCCTATGAAAGTGTTGTAGGTATTCTAATATATGAAATGGTCTACACTTGACCAGATCTTGCCCATGCAATGGGAATATTGAGCAGATACATGTCAACACCTGGGAAAGAGCACTAGAAATATATCAAGAGAGTGTCCATGTATTTGCATTTCACAAAATATTATGCTATATGCTACTAAGGGAAGCCTAAAACTGAAATTCAAGTAAATGTATATGGATTTGTTGATGCCAATTGGGATGGAGATCAAGATCAACAAAGGTTGATCAGTGGATATGTGTTCAAGATGTTTGGTGGAGCAATCAAATAAATGAATAAGAGATAGATGTTATTAGCCTTGTCGAAAATAGAAGTTGAATACATGGAATATACTCATGGAAGAAAAGAAGTAGTTTTGTTGTATCGACTATGTCCAAGGATCAGGTTTGAGAAGAGACATATGAAGATAAATTCAGATAGTCAAAGCGCAATATTTTTGGCAAAGAACCCATGATAGAATTCTATGATGAAGCATATTGATGTAAAATACCATTTCATGAGAGACATGGTGGAAAGAAACAAGGTGCTCCTAGAGAAAGTAGACACTTTGCGAAACATAGAAGACTCTTTGACCAAGTCTGTGAGTGTTGTAAAGTTATCCTGGTGTAGAGAGGAAATGGGAATTGTTTCCCTAGGTCAGTGAATAGACGTTCATTTTCTCTTGTATCAACAAAGAAGCCAACAAGTGGGATAATGTTGGGTTGTTATATTCTTTGTAGTGAAAGAACAATCAACCAATAGGCCAGTCAAGGTGGATCAACTGCCTGAAGAATCGATCGACGAGTCAAGTTGAGTCGATGTTTAAGTCAAGGTTGAAGTGTGTTGGCATGTTTATAGGAAGAATGTGCTTGTCATTGATGGCAAGAACAACAGAGAACCAAACCTTGAGTGTGCAGAAGATGAGAAAGATCAAAAGAGATAGCGGTTTCCAGAAGTGCAGATGAGGTCCAAGAGATGGAATCGCAGGAAGAGAAAAGGTAGAGACCCATGAACACTTAGAAAACCTTCTAAGTCGGAGAGATCAGAAGCTCAGGAGGAATAACGACAGTGGTTGTTGGATCACCGATTCAGGGGACCAACAACTGTCAGATTAAATTAATGGAAGGATAGGATAAGCAGGGCAAAACAATTGAGAATTCGATCATCTAAATTTTCGTCAGCCGTCGGATTGATTTAAGTGGAAGGAAAGGATAAGAAAGGGTTGAGATCTGAGATCTCCATCACCCGGATTTTTGTCAACCATCGGATCGAAATAAATGAAAGGATATGATAAGAAAATATGGAGAGTCGTTGGATTTAATCCAAGGCAAAGTTGCATCACAGAAAGATCAAGTCATTGATCTAAGATCTTGATCAATGAACAACATTCATTTTGGATCTAAATATGTGAGGAGGTTATACTTCAGAGAAATCACTTCGAGAGTTTCAGTTTGAGATTTGAAATCCTTGAAGCCTGGAGAGTCAGAGAGCTGAAGTAAATCTCAATCGTCTGATCATCCGAAATAGGTCTCAGCCATCAGATCATCCGGAGTAAATCTCAAACGTCGGATCATCCGAAGTGGATTTGGGTAGTCTTATCCAAAAGAGACGTGGCATAAATCTGTGGACTTCGGGAAAAGAACCAAAGTAAGCCTCAACCATTTGATTCAAGGACATGTGGCAGACCATGTCAGCAAGGACAGGTGGTAGACCACGTCAACAAGGACATGTGGCAGACCATGTTAGCGAGTGACACGAGGCAACCACTCAGCCCGTGCCAAGTCAATAGGTGATATGTGTAATGTTACATCACTCTGGGAGATTTGTTTCGGGAGTTTTACCACCAACAAATGATCAAATCTCCAAAGTCTCGAAGGTCGAATTGCGAAGGGCCGAAATCTGAGAATGTCGAAGGGAGAAGTCCTGGAGCGGAGGATAGTCATTGGATTAAAGAGAACAAATGTCAACAGATCTTCCATTTTGGAATATATCTAGTCAGAAGAAACAAGAAGTCAAGATTTGGAATCTCTGGAGTCTGGAGACCCAAAAGAGATCTCGACTGTTAATCTGAGAGGGACACCTATTAGTGGATTGTCAACTCTGGAAGATTGATGTACGGAGGAAAGCAGGGTTTGAGAGTTGAAAATCTCGAAGCCTGGATCACAAAATCAATCGTAGTCGTTGATTTGGAAGGAAGCTACATGTCAACGGATCGTGGAGATCCGAGATCGGGCGTGGAAGGAGGAAAGGAAGGCAGATAGTAGTCTTTGATCGAGTAGCATGGCCAAGGGATTGTATATCAATGGTCATGCTCAATTACGGGGCCAGAACATGCTCGGGTCTTAATTTTTCTTGAGCAGGCCGCAATCAAAACCACAGTATCGCCAAAGGCATACGTGGAGCTCTGTAGTGAATTGTGGGGCAAAAAGCGGGTTGCCCTCAAACCACCTTTGGTCGTGCCCGCAATCGCGTGGTCACATGAGATCATCGCCCAAGTTCATATCGAAAGAAGGATCTAGAACTCGCTATAATGAGATCACAAAGCACTCAGAAGTTAGGCCTATGGTCATAGCCATGGTCACATCAACGAAGGTTAAGGGAGGAGCTAGCACATTGCTAGGCTCCACTTAGGATATCAGGAGTTGGGAGAATCGAGATGTCTCATACCAAGATTCTCGAAGTCGCGAGTCATGAAGTACCTGTTGGTTATGCATATGGTCACCACCAATGGTCACGTGAAGGAAGGGGCTTAGAAGCCAAAGAAGCCAAAAATGACTGGTTGTAACTGACAGAGAATACGAAGAGTTGTCACTACCATAGAAGCCAAAGAATCTTTGAATAACGGCCACTGATGATGAACAGATTAAGTATAACCACCAAAGAAGATGAAGAGTTGTGATGATGATATGGCATAGGATTTGGGTGAGAAAGACATGCAGAATAGAGAAGAGTGTGTGTGTGTTTTCGAGAGCTATGCATGTGGGTAGAATGTGATCGTGTAGAGGACCTGAACTGGAGATGAGAGGTGCAGTGTATAGCATGCAGAGACAACACAGAGTATAAAGGAAGAAGAGAAGTTGAACAGAGGTATCGTAGTGCACAGCAAGAGAAAGAGAAGAATATAGAAGCGGAACAGAGTAATAGAAGCTGGAAGAGGCAGAGGAGACATGGAGCTATAACATACCATATCAGAGATGGAGCAAGTAAGTAAAGTTTTGTAAGTTTCAATCAAGGTGGTAGGGTGGTGCTAGGGAGGATTGCAGTCCTCTAAATTCTAGTTGGTGCTAGAAGATATTTTGGGAGTTGGTGCTTCCATCTAGTGGGTGCTAGAGAAACCTGGGAGTTGGTGCTAGATAAATCTGAGAGTTGGTGCTATCTGCAAGTTGTAGCTTGCTATCAGAGGTTGTAGCCTCGTATTTGATTTGGAACTCAAAGACTGTGATGTACATGAAAGTTGGAACTTGATTGACATCATAAGAAGAAGAGGTTTTCAACCTTATGGGTTTACTCATGAAAATCAGTGTCTCTGTGTATTATTTGTGATTGATCAAATATCGTATATCTATGCATGTTAAGTTATCAACAACATAGTAAACAATAATCTAGAAAGAATCAGAAAATAACAGGAAAAGTTTCAAGCTTTTATACATAACTGATTCACCCACACCCCCCCCCTCTTAGTTATATTTCCAACAATTGGTATCAGAGCCAGTTCCTTTGATCAAAGGTATACCCATAAGCTTGAAAATGACTAGTCATGATGGAATTTCAACTAATATACCCCCTTTGTTTGATGGAACAAACTTTTCCTCCTGGAAAATAAGAATGAGAACACATTTAATGTCTTTGGGTGTTGATGTTTGGGATGTCGTTGAAATGGGATATGTGAAGTATGTAGTCTTTGCCTCAAAAGATGATAAGTTGGAGTTTAGCTTTAATGCAAAATCAATGAATTCCATCCTTAGTGGACTTGCTGAAGTTGAGTTTTTCAAATTCATGCACTGTGATTCAGCAAAAGTTATGTGGGACAAGTTGATAAGTAGTTATGAAGGTAATGAAAAGGTGAAAGACGCAAAACTTCAAACTCACAGACTGAAATTTGAGAAATTAAATATGGATGAATATGAAACTATCAGTAAGTACTTCTTATGTATAGAAGAACTTTTCAAAACTATGAAAGGCCTAGGTAAAACGATAGATGAATCTTTTCTAGTCTAGAAAATATTAAGATCTCTTCCTGATAGATTTAACTCAAAGGTCTCTGCTATAGAGGAAATAGATAATCTCAAAATGTTGACACTAGATCAACTTCTTGGAACCCTAGCTTCTTATGAAATGAGAATCACCAAAGGTAAATCCACTACAAGAGAGGCATCTTTTAAAGTAGAGAAAAACAAAAACTTTGATATAGATGATATTGAAGCAAATTTTGTCAGAAGACTGAAGAAAGGATCAGGCAAATACAAAGGTAAATTGCCCTTCAAATGTTTCAACTGTGGTAAGATAGGTCATTTTTCATCTAAGTGTCCTCACAAAAGAAAGGATCAGACATATGACAATGAAGAGAAGCACAAACACAAGAAGGTATATAAAGAGAATAATTTTAAGAAGAAAATTCTTTGTGTAAACAATGATGATGATCCCTCAGATGATGAAAGCAATGACTCTTCTATTGAAGATAAAATAAATGATATCATGCTAATATCTTTAGAAGATCTAAACACTGAAGATACAGGAAGTGATTTCGTTGATTGTGAAGCAGTGGTAGATCTTGAAGGAGAACTTGTCGGTGCCATGGAAGATATTGATAGACTCAAAGAAAAGAAGACAAAACAAAAACAGTTACTGCTCAGGTATGAGAAAAGATGCAATGAACCATCTGAAGAAATTGCTTTATTGAAGGTTAAGTTAGAAGAAGCTAAGAAGATTGAATACATCCTCAAAAAACAATTGAAGGAAGTCGAAACAAAATTTGAAAAATTGGAAGCTGAAGTAGTGACTGTCAGAAAGGATCTAGAGAAATTTTAGGCCTTATATCATCAGAATATGAAAAGTATTAAAGCCTCAGAAGGATTAGCCTCCATTCTGAATCAACAAAGGAATTCAAAGTTGAAAATTGGTTTGGGTTATGAGGAGGGATCAAGTAGTGGTTAGCCAAGAAACAAAGAATCCATCAAGTTTGTCAAATCTACAACCATTGACAACAACAAACCTGCAGAAAGAAAGGAAGAGAATCAACCGCCAAGGAGGAGTGAAGGAAAAGCTACCATAACTGAATATGTAGAACAAATAAATAATACACCCTCTGCTCAAGGAAATCATCAACATGGAAGAAATCGACTTGCTCAAAGAAGACAACCATTTTCCAGGTACAAAGATTTTTTTTATGGATATTGTCTTTACTGCTCTAACTTTGGCCACAAAGTTGTAAATTGTTCTTTAAGATTTAGACATGAGAAATCAAGACAGCCAAGAAATAAATATCTGCCACAACAAAGAATGAGACAGCCAAGTAACAAACAACCACAGACTGCAAATGTGATGGTTGGGAAAAGGGAAAAGATTAAACATAACAATCGTTATGATCCTTTATTCAATGAACCAGAATGTTACATCTGCCATAATTATGGACACAAAGTTGCAGACTGTCGCTTAAAAAACTGTAAGCTAGATTCAAATCATAGATATGAAAACATCAAGGTTTGGAAGAAGAATGAAGATAACAAGTGTGGATTAGTGTTGTCATCTCAAAGACAAAAAGACCCTTGGTATATTGACAGCATATGCTCCAGTCATATGATAGGTGACAAAAGTAAGTTCCTATTACTCAAAGAAAATAAATCAAGGAGTGTGACCTTTGGAAATGATGCTCCAGGAAAGATCAGACGTAAAGTTCTAGTAAGATTAAGTAATGGAAGAAGCAAATCTCAAGATGTATTATTTGTTGATGTTTTAAAGCATAATCTTCTTAGTGTCAGTCAGATATGTGATAGAGGATGCGAAGTCACTTTCACTGCCAAGAATTGTAAAATAAATATGGTAAACATAAGAGAGATTATTGCAAAAGGGGTTAGAACTGAAAAAAATGTATATGGTCTGAAGGAAGATAATTTGATGAAAGATGGTTATGGCACAGAAGGCTTGGACACCTGAATTTTGATCATATTTTCAAACTGAATAATGAAGGCACTGTGAAAGTCCTTCCAGGAATATCTAAGCCTAATAACTCTGTATGTGAATCCTGTCAAATGGGGAAGATGACTAGTGCTCAATTCAAATCGAAGAGTTTCACATCTTTAGAGAAACCACTTCAATTTGTTCATATGGATTTTTGTTGAGTATTGCGAAAGGAAGGAATTGGAGGAGAATGTTAATTTATGCTAGTCATTTATGACTTCTCCAGACTTACGTGGGTTTCCTTTCTGAGAGAAAAATCTGATGCGTTTGAGAAGTTCAAAAAATTTAAGGCGTTAGCTGAGAATCAGACATGAAGGAAGTTAAAGACAATTCACTCAAACAGGGGAGGAGAATTTTTGTCAAGAGATTTCAAAGAATTATGTGACAGGCATGGAGTTAAAAGAGAATATACTATTCCATTTACTCTTCAACAAAATGGATTTGTAGAATGCCAAAATAGATCAGTTCAGCAGATGGCAAGGGCTATGATGAGTGAAAGGGACATTTCACAAACCTTCTAGGTGGAGTTTATTCACACAGATGTTCATATTCTAAACAAAGCACATATAAGCCCTAGCAGTGATAAAACGCCATGATATAAGTTGTGGTTTGGTCGACCTACATCAATCAATCACTTCAAAGTATTTGGAGGTAAATGCTACATCAAGAATAATGATGTTCATATAGGAAAATTTGATAGTAGAGTTGATGAAGGTATCTTCTTAGGATATGAAATGAATAGTAAAGGATATTGCTTTAACAAAAGAATGCATAAATTAGTAGACTGTATTGATGTTTGAATTGATGAAGAAGCTCATGTAAAATATCAACAGAGAATAAGCACTAAGCCAGATGAAAAAGATGATGAGAAAAATGAAAATGAAGAACAAGAAATCTTAGAGTCACAAGAAGATGATGAATTAGGTGGAGAAGAGACACCCAGATAAGAAGAGTCGTGACAACAATCAGCATCAAATCCTTCCTCCATAATTACTCAAAAGAATCATCCTGAAAGTCAGATAATTGGTGAGAAAGACAAAGGTGTACAAACCAGGAGAAGGATAATTAAAGACACTGAGCAATCACATATAGCCTTCATATCCATGGTGGAACCCAAGAACTTTAATAAAGATAGTAAATACGTAAATTGGTTAAAATCAATGATTGAGAAACTGGACCAGATTGAAAAGAATGTCACTTGGGAACTTGTTCCTAGGCTAGAAAATAAAAATGTAATAGGATCCAAATGGGTCTACAAAAATAAGATGAATGAGCAAGGAAATATTGTAAGAAATAAGGTTATATTGGTCTACAAAGGATATGCTCAAATAGAAGGACTGGACTTTGATGAAACATTTGCACCCGTAGCAAGATTAGAAGTGTTGTATCATTTTCGTCGCCTAAATGGGCAAAAGAAGGACACTTACAAGTCCAGTTGGGTTAGCTAGACAGGACAGAGATAAATGCAAGAGTTAGAAACATCAAGCATAAGAAATAAACAAACAACTAAGCTAAAAACAATAAAAGAAACCGAACTACAGTGCATAACGGAAATAGAACAAAAAATAAACAACTTTCATGCCACCAATGGATAGATTGTATTATTGGGAAAACACCAAAGAGAAAGGGAGGCTTATGGGTCCCCTCTTCCTCCAAGGGAGGGCTCTTGAACCCCCAATGATTGAGCTCTTCTTACAAGTAACAAACTAGAAGGAAATGGTGAAGAAATCCAAAGCTCATTCACTCAAGAGGTGATGTGAATGGATAAATGAGATGATGCTTGTATGCTCTAATGAGGAAAGAGGTTCCTCCAAGAGAATATAGGCAGCATAACAATACAAATGAGTTCTTGGAAATATAGTGCACCCATGGCCTATTTTTATAGAAAAGATTTGAGGCATTATTCAACCAGTCTTTAGTGTGAACAAGGGGCTCTTTAGGGCACCCTTAGGTCTTTGACCAGCCCCCCACTCAGATTTAGCTCAGATTTGGATGTCAAATCAACTTGGGAGATGAACCAAAAGTGGGTAGAAGGTCGACAAAAATCATAAATGTGTCATTCTGAGGTATGCGTGGCTTTTTGCGTCCATAGTCACAAATCAGGTGCATGTGCACTTTTCCGACATTTTCGACCAGTGCACATGCGCACACTTCCTTTGTACTCTTAGTGCACGCTGATTTTATAACCAGTTGTATAGTTTTGTGCACTTTGAAAATGGATTTTTTGGGCCATGGATGAACTAACGGGTGTTTGGAGATGTTGGATTCCTGTAACCATTTGCGGACGAAATTCCAGTGATAACAAATGCCCCCTGATGTGTGAGGTTAGGAGAATACGTATAGTCAAAATACAATAATGTTTCCTCTACTGAGAGTACCTTTGTAAGAAAGAGTGTTGAGGGGAGTTTCAAGAGTGACCCATTGGAGGGAGAGGGGAACCTGTGAGACCCAAACCCGTTGCGAGGTGTGGAAAAATAAAAATGTGTACAAATGAGTCGGGCATGCCCCATGCTCGTGTCATGT
This sequence comes from Picea engelmannii, assembly GCA_009831015.1. Lineage (NCBI taxonomy): Eukaryota > Viridiplantae > Streptophyta > Pinopsida > Pinales > Pinaceae > Picea > Picea engelmannii. Next base: position 494,400 of record ML789761.1, on the reverse strand, counting down.
AACTCAAAATGTGTTAGATAGTAACTGAAGTTGTATGTTGACGTAGATAACTGCAGCGCCCTCCAGGGCAGTTTGATAATGGAAGAGGACAATTATGATGGTGAACAAACTCTAAAAAGAGGTGATGACAACTATAAGAAGTGTCGATGATACACAGGCATTGATAGCCTATCAAATTTCATAGGTCTTCGGTGAAGATAAAACAACTGCAAATAGTCGCAAAGTAAGACCCACCGTAGCATGAGATTGTGTTGAAGTCGAATGTTATGGGGGTCAATGACAGTAGAGAGTAATGATGGTTCTCTCTGTGTCGTCTGAGACTCCTCATTGTAAAGGTAATGAGAGTCAAGATATTGTCGCCCTTCTGGAAACTATGTTGATGTCGACAGAAAGGGAGATGTGACTCCAAGAAGCAAAGGGCTTCATGAAATCCACTAGATGAGATCAGGAACTGAGGAGGGACATGGATGAATTCAAGATGAGGGGAGACTCAATACTGCCCTTGGTTGGGGATATATGTCAAGGATGAGTGGCAGCAACTGTGAAACTGGATCTAGTGTCAGGGGGATGACTAGATGTGGGTTAAATTGTGCCAGAGATGTGACAAAGTGGAAAAACTCAGAGATCGGGGGTACATGGACTGTGGGATCCTCAGGGTTTTATGGACGATGTCAATAAGAGTAGAAGGTAAGGAATGCCCCAACAAAGGGCAACATGGGTTGCTTTGCTGAGAAAAGAAGGTCACCAAAGGTGATGACAAAAAACTATGTAAAGGCTGGAAACAAAGGCTTTGTACAATTACCAAATGAATAAAGAATAAGTTGGGATAAATGTGCAGATACAGAAATGGGTTCCCCGGTGCAAGATGTCTTGGCCGGTGAGGGCACAAGTTGCTGGGAGAACTGGTGGAGGATGGGGGCCCCATAGGTGGGTTTTTGTATTAGGTAAATGAATGGAGGACAATCCGCAGATGGGAAAACTGATGGTGGATGAGATGGAGATTTAATGATACTATGGTGGTGTAGTCAAATGCGAACCGCAATGAGATTACCCGGGAATCCTTTATGGGGAAGCTAGCAAAATGAGGAGAAGGAGCATTCGGCTGATTCTTGGGAATGCAAAGACTATTGGGACTCCCATCCCTAGGGGGTGAAAACAGCATGAGTGTCAAAGTGCCATAGGGGACTATGATGGGGAAAAATCATGTGGGAAAGAGTGCTACCGGTTGATAGTACTGCAATGCAGCGGAGGTGTGAGTACTGCAGAGCCGAATGATGGGACCCTAGAGGAAAATATCGGAGGGTGTGATTGGGAGATGAAATTGATATTCAGAGGGAATGATTACATGTCAGTATCGATCATATACCTGAAAGGGACATGCTCGTGGGTGATGACCAAGTACCTACACACATAAAAAACAAAATACCCACCATGAACGATATCTGAAAGTAGAGAACATATAATAGTTATTTGATAATTTTGAACATGAGCATGCGTACCTGGGCATGATGTGAGAAAAATGCTCCCCGGGGGGCAAGGATGGATGGTGGCCCAGGGAATGTGACTGTGTAGGCGACGGGATCCTAATCCCATGGCTGAAGATGGGTTGAAAAACAGATGTTCGGGGTTCTTTGAGAGGGTGGCCTTCGAGAGAGGCCAGGATGTATGCGCCTTTAGTGAGGCAATGTTTGACAATGTAGGGTCCATGACATAATGACTTGAATTTGCCATGGTCAAGGGTATCGTGAGCGATATTGTAAGCAAGGAAGAGCTCACCTTCATTGAATGATCAAAGATTGACATGGTGATCAAAGGTGGCCTTCGACCATTTTTTGGTTGCCTCATTGTTCTGTAATGAAGACCGACGGTCTACATCCAACAATTCTAATTTCAGCAAACACTGCTCCATTGGAGTTGTGTCGAGTAATAGCTCAATAGCAGTGTGTAAGGTGGGGATTTCGAACTCAATGGGGAGAGTGGCCTCGACCCCATGGACAATATGAAATGGTGTGAAACCAGTGGCAATTTTAACTACCGTGTGATAAGCCCATAGTGCGGAAAAAAACATATGGTGCCAATTGGTCTTATGTTTGTTAACTATATGCTGCAACATGGTTTTGAGGACTTTGTTGACCACATCTACCTTTCCGTTGGATTGAGGGTAGTATGGGGAGGCAAACTCATGGGAGAAGCTTAACCTGGAGGAGAGTTCGATGAAAATCTCATTCTCGAAGTGTTTCCTGTGATCGGGGACTAACTGATAGTGGGACTCCTAAGAGACTGTCCACACTGACAACAGAACAGCCGAAAAATTTATAACATTCAGGAAGCTACCACGATCAATGATGTGGCAAGGAGTGTGCCACAGATTTATGTAGCCTTGGATAATAACCAACCTGACCACCAAGCTTCAGTGGTGGAAATAGAAGGTATGATTTTCAACCATCCAGTATCTGTTTTGATTGACCCTGGTTCAAATTTGAGTTATATAGCCCCTAAAGTTGTTGATAAGTGTAAGCTATAGCCACAAAATCAAACTAAGCCATGGTTGGTACAGTTAGCCACTGGCACCAAAAGAAAGGTAGTAGAGGTCATACCAGCCTGCCAATTAATGTTGGGTGAATTCCCCACCCAAGCAACCCTTAATGTATTACCCCTGGGATCATACGACCTATTGATTGGTATGGACTGGTTGAACGCCCATAAATCCAAATTGGACTGTTACCATAAAACCTTAGAATGTTTGAGCAAATAAGGAAAAAAGATAACCCTCCAAGGGATCCGAAAACCGGTCTCGGTGAGACAAACATCAGCCCTGCAAATGAGAAAGTATTGTCGAAAGGGATGTCCCCTATATGCAATACAGGTGCTAAAAACAATCGAAAGTACTAAACCCAGCCCTGATGATCACCCTATCCTGAGAGAATACAGAGATGTGTTTCCAGAAGAGGTATCGGGTCTACCTCTGAGAAGAGACATTGACTTATCGATAGAACTCGCACCAGGAGCAGTGTCGGTGTCCAAGACACCCTACCAGATGAGCACACCTGAATTAGTTGAACTCAAATTGCAATTGAAAGAAATGATGGATAAGGGTTATATTCGACCTAGCGTGTCCCCATGGGGAGCACCAGTCCTGTTTGTGAAAAAGAAGGATGGCACCCTTACACTGTGTATAGATTATAGGCAACTTAATAAAGTAACCATAAAGAACAAGTACCCCTTACCCAGGATTGATGATCTATTCGACCAGTTGGGAGGCTCGTCTATTTTCTCAAAGATTGAATTGAGGTCGAGATACCATCAAGTCCGAATTAAGGGTTAAGACATCCATAAAACCGCTTTCCAGACACGGTATGGTCACTATGAGTTTGTGGTAGTGTCATTCGGGTTAACCAATGCCCCTGCCACTTTCATGTTCTTAATGAACAATGTACTCAGTAAATTTCTAGATAAATTTGTACTAGTTTTTATTGATGACATTTTAATCTACTCTAAGAATAGAGAAGAACATGAAGAACATCTTAGACTTGTGCTGCAAGTGCTAAGAGAGCATCAACTCTATGCCAAATTCAGTAAATGTGACTTCTTTCAGAAGCAAATACACTACTTGGGACATGTTCTATCCGAGGAAGGGGTAGCAGTAGATCCTAACAATATCAGGTCTATCATGGAATGGCCTACACCAAAGGATGTTTCAGACATCAGATCTTTTATGGGATTGGCGGGATACTATAGGAGATTTATAAAAGATTTCTCCAAGATTGGTTGTCCAATCACTGCCCTCCAGAAGAAGGGGAAAAAATTCATGTGGACACCGCAATGTGAAGAAAGATTCCAAACCCTGAAACATCTACTGACCCATTCACCCGTGTTGAAAATCGTTGACCCAGAAGTTGACTTCCTTGTGTGCACAGATGCCTGTAAAGAAGGGCTCGGAGGAGTCCTTATGCAGGAAGAAAAGGTGATCTGCTATGAATCCCAAAAATTGAATGAACATGAGGTCAACTATGTCACTCATGATTTAGAACTGGCTACCATAGTGCATGCCTTAAAAATGTGGAGGCATTACCTCTTGGGAATAAAAATTTTTCTTATGACAGATCACTGTGGACTATGGTATTTGTTCGACCAACCAAAGCTCAATGCTAGACAAGATAGATGGATGGCCCTCCTTAGCGAATTTGATTTTGAAATCAAACACATCAAAGGGAAGGAAAAATAGGGTGGCCGATGCCCTCAGCAGAAGCATGAAAACAATTCACCTGGCAGTGGTGAGTACCTGCGAGACAGATGTCAAGAACAGAGTCAGAAAGGCACAAGAAATAGATCCCTTCGTTCAAACTGTGACCCTGTACCTACAGCAAGAACCCCCTAAAGTAAAGTATGAAGGCTACCATATGACCGAAGGAGGTCTGCTCACCTACAAAGATAGAATGTACATTCTAAATCATGACGACTTGAAGAGGTTCATCGTGGATGAACTACATAAAAGACCTTACACTGGTCACCCAGGATACCAGAAAATGATCACTGCCACCCGGAAACAATTCTATTGGCCTGGATTGAAGAAGGACATAGCCAAATATTTGGCCCAATGCATAGAATGCCAATAGGTTAAAGCAGAACATCGACACCCAGCAGGCCTATTACACCCTTTACCCATCCCAGAATGGAAATGGGAAAGCATCTCCATGGATTTTATCACTGGATTGCCAACTTCAACCAAACATAATGACGCCATTATGGTAGTGGTGGATAAACTAAGCAATTCTTCTCATTTCATCCCCGTTAAATCAACCTGCAAGGTGATAGATATCGCCCAGATATTCATAAAAGAGATATTCCGACTACACGGCATGCCAAGGGAGATAATATCCGACAGAGACACAAAATTTACTTCCAATTTATGGAAATCACTGATGGCTGGTTTAGAGACCAAATTTTTGTTTAGCACCGACTATCACCCTCAAACTGATGGACAGACAGAAAGAGTGAATCGGACATTAGAGGATATGTTAAGGATGCATGTAATGCATCAACCCAGAAAATGGGAAGACTACCTGCCATTGGTAGAATTCGCCTACAACAACGGCTACCAAGCATCCTTAAAGATGAGTCCCTTCGAGGTCCTCTATGGTAGGCCGTGTAATACTCCAATCAGCTGGAGCAATCCTGTAAATAGGATTTCTTTTGGACCTGACATGTTGAGAGAAATGGAACAGCAAGTAGCTCGAATAAAACAAAATCTGAAGATCGCCTAGAACCGACAGAAAAGTTATGCTGACCAAAAGAGAACTCCAAGAGAGTTCAAAATGGGAGACCATGTATACCTCTGAATTAAGCCCAGAAGGAGTTCCCTCAAAATGGGAGCTTGTGCCAAGTTGGCACCTCGGTATTGTGGACCCTTTGAGGTTCTAGATAGAGTGGGACCTATAGCCTATCGGCTAGCACTTCCTCCCACAGTAAAAGCACATAATGTTTTCCATGTTTCATTATTGAAGAAATATGTACATGATGTTAATCATATAATTGACTGGTCTGTGATCCAGGTGGAACCAGAGGGAGAATTTCTACCAGAACCCCAATCCATACTGGACAGAAAGGAAACCCCGCTCCGAAACAGAACCATTTCACAGGTCAAGGTGCAGTGGAAACATTTTGGCCCAGATGAGGTTGCATGGGAAATGGAGGATGCCATGAGACAGGCATATCCAATTTTGTTTACTTCTGTACATGCAATTCATGTTAATAGATAAGAACATCGAGGACAATTTTCCTTTTAAGGGGGAGGGAATTGTAACACCCTGTTTCCCCCAATTTGTAAAAGTAACCGGACTGGCCAAGAACTATGGAAAACTCATGAATGTGAATATGTGATGTAAATGGACCTTGAGGAAGAGGTCAATGAATGTGAATAACATTTTGAATTTATCGCAGGACTGTTGAGAGGGGATGTGCAGAAAAGAGACCATGATGGCGGTGGAAAGCACTTGAAAAGGTGGCGTTAACTTCCATCGAGAATTTATATCGTATTTGGACTCCACTGGCCCGGAGAACCAAAAGCAGCTCGCTGGCCCTGAATTTAATGCCTTACAGGCTGGCAGGTTGATGGCTTAATGAGGGATGGGGAGGTGAACCGCCTATCCGTAGAGTCATCAGGCCTGATCAGCGCGAGGGTAATCATGCCACACGCAACCTCGCAAGAGGATAAGGCGTGGGGAAGAAGCGAATGGAGAGGGCAGATGCGAGGGGAACTCTGGCATTACGCAGAGTGAGTGATAGCAGAGAGGAAGGATTGCAACCTTCACTCCTGGTCACTGGCAGATAGAGAGATGCAGTCTCACAGCATCGTGGTCTCAGCTCGGGGGTGGCTAGTGGTAAATCCGTTGGGAGTCGCTACGCCTACGGTTGGGTGGAAACGAGCACCCCTCTCAGCAGTTGCACTCACTCCTAGTGTTATTTCTGATAAGTGTTTTACATATCGCATCTTGAAATTCATATGCTGACATATATGCTCATAAACTGTGAAATTGTGAACGACTGCAGTAAAGAATGTATGTGCAGTGTTTTGATAAGAAAGGGTAGATATATGTTTATAACAAAAAAGGAATGAATTGGCTTATGATTGATAAATGAATTTAATTACGCATAAGTTGAACCAAGTCAGACTTCCGGCCCGTTCTCGAGAAGTTGTTTCCCCTTACTCGTCTCCAGGGATGCCCCGGAATAGATCTCTTCACAGAGATTCCCTCCTTGGGGAGGTCTACCAAGAACCTAGAAAGAGGACTTGAATGGGCAAGTCTTAATAACCCTGTACGAGGAGGAATGAACCTCTTAAAATTCTGAAGTAGCAGCGTAGGGATAAGTAATGAATCGACAGATGAGATACCGTCGGAAGACCCATGGTCATTCATGATCGTTATATTGATGAAACTAACAAGGGCGTTACATACCTTTCCCCTTTTCCCTCTATCTTTGTGAACAGCGAAGAAAATCGGGATCGTAGACCCCCAAGGTCCATGAGAACATTTGGACCATTGATTTTCTTTCCACATCCTTGAAATAGTGGAGGAATGCACGAGGTGGGACAGATCTGATCCATTAGATCTTAGATAGAAAAACCCGACAGCCATTGGATCTGTTAAGAGATGCATGAGGGTTAAACCTTCGTGAACAGTAGAGGTAAAATCCCGACGAGAGGGTTGACACATCGGGATCTCGGTACTTGGGATATCGGAGTTCTCGAGGTTGAGAAAGTCGGGGCATTTCATGTCCCGAAATAGAAAAGTGATCTGGACCGTCCGTTTGTGCAGACACGTGGCGGAAATCGAGAGCCCGTCGGTATATCGGCTACCGGGGTTTTGAGTTGACAGAGAATTTTTGTCGTCGGGGTATCAAAAACTCCGAAATCATGAGATTGGATCAGGGTCGTCTATCAACCGGGCCAAGTGGCGGAGATCCAGACCACCGGGGAAGTCCCGATAGAAAATTCAATAGGTGCATTGGGGTTCGGCATTTCGCGAGTCTGGAGGACAAGACTTCCGTAGCATCAGAAGTCGTGAAATCGCAAGGAGCAATCTGAATCATCCATTCACTTGGGACGTGTGTTAGAGATCTGAAGGGAGTCGGAGTTCGGCATTTCGCGGGTCCTAGGGATGAGGCATCCAGGACATCAGAAGTCGCGAAATCCCAAGAGTTAACCAGGACCGTCCATCAGAGGAGGACGCGCGGCAGCAATCAGAGCCATCGGGGAAAGTTCCGATAAGAAGTCTTCTATCGGCATTTGGGTCATCGGGATATCGGGAGTTCCAGTGACAAGGTGTTTATGCAATTCGAAATCGCGAAGTCCAAAACCCTGATAAGGAGGAAAGTGCCATTGCGGGCCAGTTGTCAGCATAGCGGAGAAGCGAGACTCGAGGGATCAGCAATCTCGTGGGCAAATGCATTTCAGCATTTGAAACCCCGAAGCCCAGATAGGTGGTATGACTGTAGTCATATAGAGGGAGGTCGTGTGGACCAAAAGGTCTAGCCCAGGGGACTAGCGAAAGTTGATGTCATATCGGGATATCGGGGATTCCGAGGACAAAACGTTTATGCATTTCGACATTGCGATGTTCGAAACCCCGATGGAAGATAAGGCTGCGGTCTTGTGAGATAGTGGTCATGTGGGCCAGTAGTCTAGCCTGGAGGGATAACGGGAGTTGGAGCACATCGAGATTTTGAAGCCCAAAACCCCGAAGGAAGGATAAGGCTGCGGTCTTATGAATTAGCGGTCACATGGACCAGAGTTTAGCCAGGAGGAGCTAAGGCCGAAAGGAGCGCATCGACAAGACGGAGTTCATGGATTCAAGAAGACAGGAACTCTGGACATCGGGAAATATGAAACCCCAAAACCCGCAATTGAATCAGGGAAATGTCACAGACGCGTGAAGAAGAGGCCGTGACAGGGAATTAAGGACCTATGGATCGGGTTTGGAATTTCGCTGCTACGAGCTTCGGGGATTCTCATTATTGAGAAATCAACGAAAAATTTTGATTTTAGGTAGTGAGTATGTTACAAAGTGGTATCAGAACATGGTTACAACACTCGGCCTGATTGGGCTCATGAACGAGTTGCGCATAAGCTCCGTTTGAAGCACTCCTATGAGGAGTAACCCCCTAACTTAACTCTCTTGTCCATGATTAAAAACTTGAAAAATGAGAACCCGACTGTGTATGCATGTGAAAGAGTTATAAGTTATGCACAAATTATAAAAATGTATTTAACTCTTGACTAATATCCAGCGTTTTCCTTTTTCACTCTAGCGGATGATCAACCGTGGGAATTTACCGACGCGGAGAATGGTGACTCACCAAGAGATGGGAGAAGGCTCCCACAATAGAGGCGAAGAGTTTGACGAAAGAAGAGCAATAGGAACCCCTCCAGACCTAGCCGAGACTGTGAGGAGTCGCATGGTTGAGTTGCAAAGCTGCAAGGCCGACAATGAAAGGATGATGAAAGAACAACAAAAGCAAACTGAAATTAATGCAGTTTTACTACAGAGCTTATCCGACCTACAGTGACAAATGCAGCATGAACCTGAGATGCAAAATCATGGTCATATCAGTGGCCATACTGAGAGAAGCACGTCAAGAAATTTCCACCCCAGAGGTAAAGGACCAGTGCCAGACAATTCCACTGAGAAGGAAGTTGGTGATTCATAAGGCTCTTCCAGCAGCAGAACCAGTTCCTATTCTCAAAGAAAACAGAAGAAGCAAAAGACTTCCAAGAGTCATAAATTTGAGGAATTCAAAAAGGCCAAACCTCCCTCCTTCGACGGTGAGATAAAGAAGGGAGAGGAAGCCGAGGCCTGGCTACTTGGACTGAAGAAATATTTCAGATTCCATGATTTTTCAGAGAATTTGAAGGCCCGAGTGGCCACTTTCAATCCAAACGGAAAGGCTTCCATCTGGTGGGAAGACCTTAAGAATATGAAAGGGGTCTGCGAGGAGGACCTGTCGTGGAAACGGTTTGAGAAGTATTTCCGAAAGAAGTATTTGTCAGAAAGATATTTCGACGAGAAGGCTAAAGATTTTTATGAACTCAAACTGGGACAACTTACTATGGAGGAATATGTCAACAAATTCCTCGACTTATTGAGATATGTACCCTACATCAAAGCAGAGAAGGCGAAGGCGCAATGCTTCATCAGTGGGTTACCCAAGGAATACCGGAACCGAATTGAATTCGACGAGCCAAAGACCTTAGAAGACACTATACGAAAGGCAACATATTGTCATGAACAATATGGACATTGGGCAGAGTCTCGTGGAGACTGGAAACAGAAGAGTGGTTCGAGATTTCAGAAAAAGGGGAGCAAATCCTCCGGATTTAAAAGCTACAAAAAGAACCCCAAAATGAACTTTCCAACCCAAAGTGTACTCCAGCAGAACTTCCCCTCAGTGGATGGAAATAAAAATTCTGGACCTATACCAGTAAAGACTAATAACCCAAAGAAAGAACCTCTGAAATGATGGGGTTGCGGAGAAGAGCATCTCCTAAGAGACTGTCCAGACCGACAATAGAACAGCCGAAAAATTTATAACATTTAGGAAGCTACCACGGTAAATGATGTGGCAAGGAGTGTACCACAGATTTATGCAGCCTTGGATAATAACCAAGCTGACCACCAAGCTTCAGTGGTGGAAATAGAAGGTATGATTTTCAACCATCCAGTATCTATTTTGATTGACCCTGGTTAAAATTTGACTTATATAGCCCCTAACGTTGTTGATAAGTGTAAGCTACAGCCACAAAACCAAACTAAGCCATGGTTGGTACAGTTAGCCACTGGCACCAAAAGAAAGGTAGTAGAGGTCATACCAGCCTGCCAATTAATGTTGGGTGAATTCCCCACCCAAGCAACCCTTAATGTATTACCCCTGGGATCATATGACCTGTTGATTGGTATGGACTGGCTGGCCGCCCATAAAGCCAAATTGGATTGTTACCATAAAACCTTAGAATGTGTGAGCAAAGAAGGAAAAAGGATAACCCTCCAAGGGATCTGAAAACCGGTCTCGGTGAGACAAATATCAACCCTGCAAATGAGAAAGTATTGTCGAAAGGGATGTCCCCTATATGCAAT
>ML789761.1:430092-465029 GCA_009831015.1 Picea engelmannii | reverse complement strand
TGGAGAGGGAGTAGGGGGGACTATTGGCGTCACTGGAGGTGGGATGATGGGGGGATTGGGAATAAGGGCCAGTTGACTATGCCTATATTCAATAATTGTGGGACACTAGTAAGTGAAATGATCTAGTGACTCACAAAGAGAGCAAGGGCATCTCATATGTTCATTGTCTGATGTTGTGACCTGTGTTTGAGATGATGCGGATGGAATGGGTTCCTACTGAAAGCTCTGGCGTACTGTTGAAAGTGAGGTAGCGCAGGGAAATGGTGGTTGTAATGGCCACATTCTAAACAGATGGAACATGTGAATTTGGTTTGTAGTCCTTTGCCTCCTGTAGTAGGGGATGCAGTGGTAGTACTAGGTGAACTGGATGGAGTCACGAGCAGTGTTGTCGCTCGAGGGAGTTGAATTAAATTGTGCAACTCGGGGAGAGATGAGCATTTATTGGTGGGGTGTCTGTCTTTCTCGCATAGTGCGCAAGCAGGTTGAACTCATCAGGAAGTGGAGCGGTGGGCTCTTTCTTATTCCTTCTTCCCCCAGCTGTAGTGGTGGCGCTAGCAAGTGGGGGTGAGGGTGGTGTGGTTGGAGTAAGTATTGGAATCTGCTTCAGGATTCCTTCTGCTTGGGGAGGGAGGGATGGTTGAGGGGCCATCGCAGGTGGGTGTAGATACCATACTGGGATTGCCAGCACCATATTGGGAAGGGTAAGCATTGCAGCTACCTGGAAAGCTTGTATGCTCGGTGGGGGGTAAAATAAGGGGATTTGAGTAATGGCTTGGGGGACTATCTCCCAAACTGGGATGTGGCCCTGGGGGAGGGTGAAATCGAGAATAGGTGGAGCTGAAGAGTTCTCAGGGGATTCCTAAGGAAGGAGCTCTGTGATGAGTGGGATGTCATATAGTAAGGAAGCTTCTGTGGGAGGAAGGGAATCTCTTGTTTCTATTCCATTAGATGAGATGACACATACTTGTGCTGAGGGATGTATGAGAAGAGTTGATCCATGGTATGTTCCTAGCAAATATGGGTCTTTGAAAATTATGGGACCCATCTCAATGAGTGGGTAGGAATCAGGATTAGTGTGTCTAAAGGGTAGGATGTTATCGATGTTGGAGGAAGAGTTGGGATCGTAGTGTGACACTTGGTCGATGGTGAAAACCTTCCCATTGTGGGGGAACATCATTGTGCGAAACAAAGAAGAGGCCACAGCCTTCATAGCATACATGTAGCTACATCTTAACAAGTTGTTGTAATCGAGCAAAGCATCGATAAATTCGATGTCAATGAAGATAGTCTTGCCCCCGAGTTCAACAAGGACATTTTGAAAGAGCCCTTTAGGAGAGGATGGTCATCCATCATAAGCTCTCATAGTGATGGCGGATGGTATGAGCTCGGAGGAGCCAAGTTTATTCCATATGGTTTTGGACATGATGCATGTGGATGCACCTTCATCAATAATGCAGTGATGAACTGTGATGTTCTGAATTTTAACAGGTATTTGGAAAGAGACCAAAGAAGGAAGACGAGGTTCAATACTATTAAGATCAAAGGTGATGACTTGAGTATCAACAGGGTCGACTGCCTCCAAGGTAGAAAGTAATGAATTGCGTTGAGTAGGATAGGTTTGAAAGACTTCTAAAACTGACATGGCAGTAGGAGATTGTGCCAAGTGATCGACCAGACTATAATTGTGTGTCTCCCTAGCCTGAGGGTTGTTGACATTCTGTCGTAATGGGATGCAAGGAATATGAAGGGGTGTTTTAGTATTAGGGTGAGGAATCATCAAAGGTGGTTCAGTTGTGACTGGGGCTGCTTCTGAGGTAGTGGGAGCGGATTCAGGGGGTGCATTGTATTGCCGACTGTGCATTTGTAGAAGAACTTCTTCCTCTCTAGTGAAGAGGATAGTGCGATCTACAGGAGTGCCAGGGTTTGGATATTGTCCCATCTGTGGTGCGTCAGGATGCATCTCATGTTGGGTGTTCATCACCCCTTGGTGTGGAATGGGGCTTTGCAACACAGTTGGGGTGGGTTGTTTCACATATTGTTGAGGGGCGGGCGGTGCTAGGGGACGTGGTCCATTTCCAGATTCTTTCATCCATTTAAAATCAGCGATTTGAGGGAAATGGTGAGTATAATGGCCATACTCACTGCAAAGGGCACAAAGGAAGTTTGTCCGAAGATTGTTTTTATTTTTCCCTTGGCGTTTGTTTTTATTTCCCCCTTGGGGGTTCTGGTTCCCCTAATTTTGGTTGCCGCCGGCAGGTTGGTTCTGTTGGGGGTGATTCGCTCCTGGTCCTGGATTATTATTGTTTCATTTTTTTCCTTTATTTTTGGCATTATTCAACTAATGGGTCGGATTTTCCATATTCATTTGTTCAAAATTTTGAAATTGTTGAATGGGAGAGGGTTGAACAAAGTTAACCCCCGCATGTGGGTGTCCTTGTGGTGGATCCATGGGCTGTGGAGGAACAGGAAATGGAAAGTAGAGATTATTTTGTGGGAATGATCCGTAGGGTACATAGGAAGGCATAGCGCTTTCACTAGTGCTTAGGGTGTAAGTTGAGGTAGAGGGGGTACCAAAATTTGGTTGGGTAGCTAGGTGCATTGTGGGTCCCAGTGGTGGTCCACTTATGGGTGGAGGAAGGGAAACAGGGTATGGTTTTTGATAAGGGGGAGGAGGATAATAAGGGGGTCCTCCATATACCGGCGGATATTGAGGTGTTCCATACATAGTTGGTTGTTGTGGGTGTGGATTGTGGTGTGTTGTGGTACCAATCAATCCATCTACTAAGTGAGACATCCCAGGTTTGTCCTAGCCGAATGGAACGGATCTCGAGGCATTGGGTAGTACCGTATATAATTATCATGACTATGAATAAATGAGTTCGAACTGTTGAGCCTTGGTGATGACTTCTTCTTCATAATGGGGGAAGGTGGCGACCACATCCTTGGCAAGGAGGGAAACAAGTGATTTGAGAAGACAATTGAGGCATTGTTGCTTGGTGGCTTCAGATTTGCATAGACTATGTCGTCGACGCCATTCGTGAATGTGGTCAGTGATGTGTGTGGCGGAGGTTTGTTTAAACTCAGAGAGTAGTTCAAGACCATTGTCATGATGGATTGGTAGTTGAAAGAAGGTCAAAAATTCTTTGGCTAAAGATTCAAAGGTCATATGGGACCCGAATTTCTCTTCTACATACCACTTGGTTGATTGACCAATGAGCGTGCATTGGAATAACCTCAATCGGATGAAGTCTTCCATGATGTTGTTTGAAGAGCACCATAAGTAGAAGTTCATGATATGGTTGGTTGAGTCATCTCCCACTTTTCCTTCAAACTTGGGGATGTCTGAAGGGATTTTGGTAGGCATTGTAGGCCATGTGGGGTGGTGCAATATAGGATCATTGGTGAGCTTAGTCAGATCCAGTATGTTGAGGGAAGCCAAGTATGTCATCTGGGGTGGCAGTGGAGGATTAGTTCCAGCCATGGTGTGAGTGTTTTGTGTACCTTACCCTTGACGGGGGTTAGGTGGGGTTGTACTTCCTCCTTGGGAAGAAGTTTTGCCCCCACTTCCATGTAAAGGAGAGCAAGTGGATGGTTGACCTTGGGAAGTGGAACCAAGCAAAGCAGATCCCAATATAGTAGCACTCACAGGGGTGTGAGAAGGTGGAGCCGATGAGTTGGCAAGACTAGGAACTCCTCCTAGAATAGGAGGGAGATTTAGCAAGCGTCTGGAATGACGAGGATTATGTGGGTCCCCTATGATGTCCGACTAGCAAAGTGGATGTGTGCAAATGGTGATGAGGGTAATAAATGAACAAGAGTCTTTGTTATAATTTTTTATACCTTCACAATATATCTCACAATCGCATGCAATCACAAGAACATCATACATAAATCAATTGATAAAGAAACATACATGTGGGTAGGTGAATTTTGTCCACGTGGGAGAACAAAGAAAACAAATGCTCATGTCCTAAAAGACGTAACATCCTTCCTCTTAAAATAGCACTGGACCTTCCAATAACACTCAACAGTGGGGTCTAAAGCCACCGGAAGAGGAACTAGTGAAGGATGAAATAATAAGTCATAATGAGGGGTAGAGGGGGCATATCCCAAAAGAGTTGGTGATATTTCCCAATAGCCACACAAAATATGATCAAGGTGGAATTGCAGCCCACAATTGCCACCTGGGTAGATGTCCTAAAATTTGGTCACTAGGTACCTCTTTCAAAGTATGGCATTTAGATTTTCGGCCTCAAAAATGGGTCACAGGTTGGATCCCATCCAAGAGATGGGTGCCTCAAGGGGGGATGCACAGAAAAACCGGACCTCGGCCTTCGACCCTTCATGGGTATCTCCTTGCCTTATGGTGTTAGGAACACTTGACTTGGAGGATTTAAAGTTCCCTATTTGACAACTTCTATTGTTTGAAGATGTGAGAACCAGATAACAGGGAGTTATTTGGATGCCTATCTCAAAGATCCTACCTAGATTAAAAAAATTCTTTTGGCTCCTCCTGTGGAGGAAAACTTAGTGAGTTTTTAGAAAAAAATTAGATGTGGTTGTTTGAGAGATTGGGGGTGTGAACCAATCTCGTTGAAATTAAGTGGGAGTGGATAGTCTCATCAAGAAAAGGGTGGGGAGTTTTAGAAACCCTTTGGAGGAAACCTACTTCAACCTCCACAATTCTAGATGAAACTATGTGAGTGAGTAGTGACTTTGTGTGTGAACAAGTGCAAGTGTGCCAAATTTTTAATAAGTTAGGTGTCACCTTGCTGCATGTGGACTTCGTGTGGTCCTTAAAAGTCTTGATTACCTAATTTACTAAATGTCATTGGTACAACCTAGTGTAATTTTAAAGTCCCTAGATGATCTAAAAATAAAGGTATTACTGATAAATTGCAAGCTAGTTTAGTGTACTTTATGCATCGGATCGATAATAATGCGAAATACATAAACTCATTAACTAGTTGTGGAATATTAAAATGTGACTTTTACTTGATGCTTATTAATGATTAAAGAGATCATCCATTGATAACCATGCTACAAATTAAGAGAAGAGAACAGCAAAACAGAAAGCGAAATAGAGACAAGAACTTGTTAACGGAGTTCACCAATCGTTGGCTACGTCTCTGGGCCCGCTTCCAAGTGGAGGACCTCTTTATTGCTCTTTAAAATGCTCCAAGTTCTCTTACATAGGCTTTTTGTTGTTACAAAACATGCTTCAGATCTATTGTGAAAGACCTCCTTTCTCAGATTCATACATGCCTCATCAAATTCCTCTCAAAAACATGGCAAAATTGTCTCTCAAAACATGAGAAAAGGCCAAAAATTACAAGTTTCTCCTTCAAATCCCTGCATCAAAAGTTGTCCTCAAAGCTTCAAAAAGCCTGGTTTTTATATTTTGTAGGCTCAGGTGAGGAAGCCCAACTTCCCCTCAAGATATGGTCTCTTTCTAGGATGAAATCCCCCTCCAAATGGCCAAGATATCCTCAAAAAATCAATTATGGTCATTATATCAGGCAAAATCAATTAAAATTGCCAAAAACTATAGTAAAAACCCATTTTTTACATAAATTTGGGCTTAAGCCCCCAAAATGTGGTGTGTTCCCCTCAATTAGTGTTCATATGCACTAAAAATGGTCAAGCGTTGGCCCCTAACATTCGCTAGCCCCGGGTTATATGGCACATTCCATGGGACCTTCGGCCTAATAAAAAATATGTGCATTGCATTAAGCCCTGAATTCAGGCGCTTTGATAAGGTCACATCCCCAGAACCTTGGTGGTTAGGCGCTGGAATCATGGCCTTAATCCATGCGTTGGATGTTTATTGGATAGTCTGTGCCCCTTCTTGCTGATCGGTGGTTTTCGTTGCATATGTAACCATGGGCTAGGGCTTAGCCCCAGCCCCCCCCTTTTTCGCCATATTACAAAATACATTTTAAATAATTATATTGTGGCTTGTATACAAAAGGCACATACATGGTGTGTTGGTGTTAGGGCTCCTTTCAAAGCACTTGGTTTGGTTGGTTCGTCATGGGTTCAAAACCCATGAACCCCAAAACATTTTTAACTCGCCACATGTTTGATGCTTGGTGCCACATGGCACCACCACATTTATCCAAATATTCACCATGTGTCCAATTCTGATTGGATCTGTCATCTACCCAGTCAACTGTTGTAGTGTTGCCACATGTCTCTACCACATCAACATCATTAAATAGATTTGGTGATGTCATGCTAGCGTCATCTTTGACTTTTTGCAGGTTGACCCTTTGACTTTTTAGTTGTTTGAGAATCTGATCAGAGTGTGATAACTCTGGCATATGGAGCCCATTTGAGAAAGTAAATATATGGATGAAATCAACGCGACGAGATGGTCGCAATGGAATTGGTTTCATTCAAATCATTTTTGAGGATTTCCTGAGCCTAGGGAGCCTCCCGGATCATTCCTCCCCACTTTGGAAGCTTTTGGACCACCAAAAGTCTGCTTTTACCTAGGTAAGAAGTGAGGGTACTGCCTCCCCACTTGTCCTGTATCATCCATCCTTTCTACTGGGACAATGATCACCTGACTAATCACAACAAATATGAAAACTGAGATAGCATTGTTTACCAAAGTAATCATCCCATCAATTGCACAATCATCTACATTCTTTGTCGTAGTTAGCAGCCATACACCACTGAATAGCAGCAAACCAATCAACAATACTAGACATGCTAATGAGAATGAAACAACATGCTTCCCCTTTTGAACAGGAATAGTAATCAAATTATGCATTTGAACCTCATGTTGTACCTCTGGTGACACTTCATGACTGTTAGAAACATATGGAATCATCTCATGTTCAGCATCACTAACTTCATGTTTTGTTACAGACATAAGTGTTAAACTTTTGCTTTCATTTACCATTCTTTTTAACTGTCATGTAGTTGCAAAAGATCTATCAGTTTTCATGTGATGAGCATGAACAATGTACTATTTCCCATCTTTCTTGAAGCAATATTTATTTTCCTCCCTGTAGAATATATCTTTCCTATCATAAAGGTATGGGCTTCCCAGTTAGGAAATCTGACGGTCACGATATGTTCTCGACATAGAGTGATCTGACAGTTCATACTCTCCTCGATATTAATGGCCATTGATCCATGGCTTAACACCCGACTGGTCCATGATCTCTATTTAAAGAGCATGGAGGGTCATTTTCCAATGATCGATTGTGAGAAACTCTCTTGTAAAATCTCTCTGTAATTTTTTTCTTTGCATTAATAAACTGCTCCAAGTGGTCGCGTTGGCTGGGGTCGTGGATGTTTCCCTGTAGGGGTTTTACCACGTGAAAACATCAGTGTGTTGATATTTGATCTGGTTATGTGAGTGGTTACTAAAGTTGTTCATCCTCTTTTGGAATACCTGTGTTGTCGAACATGGTATCAGAGCCTGTTTGAAGACCCGCTCCTGTTGAAGATCGAGATCGTGAAGCCGAGATGTCTCATATCCACTTTATGTCATTTCCATACATTTATGGGCTGAGAGGACTATTCCATTGCGTCTGGATCACTCGTTTCAGTCAATAACACTTTTCGTTTCATTCGAAAAGGTTACCGTTTTCCCAAGATACGGCCATTACAGTTAGATCTGAAGGTATAAAGCTTGAATACGCATTTTTAAAAAAATTTGCAGAGTAGTATTTTGGTTTTGTTTTGGTTTTGTTTTATTTATTTCCGGGTTGCTACTCTTTTAGATCTGCATATTCTCTTTTCCCCGTGCCTTATGCGATCTCGGTAAATCATAAACAGATAGGAAAAGGTGCATCTTTTGGGTAAGCTAACCGAGATCTAACCATTGTTATCATCGAGAAGCGAAATTTTTTTCTTGTGTGAAAAGAGTTTTTTTTTAGCACGCTCTCCAAGGTCATCTTCCACAACAACAACACCCCCAATCCTCCTTCTGTACATTACAATATGTTTTGCTAGATCATTTGGTTAAAACTTGCCTTATTAAGTAAGAGGTCTTGAGTTCAAGTCTCTCTTTTGTTATCTTTTTTGAAAAAGTTCATGCTAAAATTGTAAAGTGTATTTCACTTCAAGTATAAAACTGAATCACTATAAGTAGCTTTAATATTTTATTTTAGAGTTATTTATTTTGCATGCAACTTTTCTGTTATAAAGTAACTTCATTGTAAAAGTGATCATTTGGTTACCGATTGTGCCTTTTTTAAAAAGGGCATAACTCTAACATCGGAAGTCCGTTTTCAATGCCTTTTTTTTAAAACCGCATAAATTTTCAAGCTCTTTCCATCCAGATCATCAGTTTTAGTTTTTAAATCCACATTATCTGCATATTTAATATGGCTTATACAAGTACTATCTTTCTTACCAGCAACAACTACTTCCAATGGAAATCTCATATGGAAGATTTATTAAGAAGTAAAGGCTTGTACCGGATTACCTTGGGAAAGGAAAAAGCACCCATTGATGCTGATAAGAAATCCAAGTGGGATAATAGGAATGACAAAGCACGTGGACTAATCGGAATTTCCATCTCTCCTGATTTAAGGTACCACCTTCAAGATATTGATGACCTCAAAGAAGCTTGGAACACGATTGAATCTGTGTTTGTTAAACTCAATATTATTCAAGCACAACAGTTAGAAAATCAAATACTGACCTTGAGTCCAAATGATTTTTCTTGCCTTGAAGACTATCTATCTAGGTTTAAAACACTCAGAATCTTATGTGAAGAATGTAAGATAAAGATGGAGGGAGACCGTTGCATCTATCTTACTCTTTCTAAGCTAGGTAGTGCATATTCTGTGTTTGTATCTACCTTTTATGCCATGAGAGAGGATCAAGGGGAAGAAGCTTATGAAACACCCACTCTTGAGTCCTTCTGTGCTTCTTTGATTCGAGAGGAAGATAAGCTTGTACAATTTGGAGTGCTCAACACTGCAGGTCCCTCCAACAAAGCCTTAGTTGCCCAGCAGAAAGATAAACCGAAGTATCCCAAGAAGCAACATCCTCGCTACAACAACAAACAACATAAGGGTCCCAAACCTGCTCAGATAGCTTCAGCTCCTACTGGTGACAAAGGAGCAAAATATAAAAGTAAGAATACTAACAGACATTTTAACTTTTGTGATAAAGATGGTCATGATGAGTCCAAATGTTTCAAGAAGATGGCAGCTTTAGAAGCAGCGATGAAGAAGCACAACATCAGTATTGATTCTACTTCTTCTTCTCACAAACATGCACTTTTTGCTTATGGTTTCTCCTTCAATTCAAATTCTACTACTACTTCTTCTTCTGATGAGTGGCTTATTGATTCAGGAGCATCTTATCATATGGCTAAGGATAAAGCCATATTTTCTGCTCTAAATGAATGTAACACCAAGAAAATATTTGTTGGTGATGATAGATCTCTTAGTGTTGTAGGATATGGAACAGTTCAAGCAGATAATGGTCATTTCAATGATGTATTATGTGTTCCAAGTCTTTCTTGTAACCTTCTATCAATATATCAAATCACTCATTCAGGTGAGGGAAAAATCGTCGAGTTTTCACCTCACCAAGTTGTAATCAAGGATCTAAAAGATCCTAAGCATGTTCTTGCAACTGGAATTGATGATGATATTACCAGGTTGTACAAGTTTGACAACTTTGGGTCATCATATTTTTCATCAGTTTTTGTTGCTCATAGCGATGACTTGAGCAAACTTTGGCATGAGCGGTTTCGTCATCTAAACTATCGCTCATTGCAGCAACTATGTAATCAACAGATGGTGATTGGTCTTCCTCTTGTTTCATGCAGAGATGGTGTTTATGTCGGTTGTGTTCTCGACAAACATCATCGGGACAATTTTGACAAATGTGCCTCTTGGCACACCTCGGGTCCTTTGCAGCTTGTTCACAGTGATTTGTGTGGTCCACTTTCTTCTCCTTCTTTTTCTAGGTGCAAGTATTTCTTAACTTTCATTGATGAATTTTCTAGACGTACTTGGGTTTACTTATTAAAACTCAAGAGTGAAGTTTTTGATAATTTTTTGGCCTACAAGGCCCTTCTAGAAAAGAAATATGGACATCAAATTCAAAGGTTAAGAACAGATAATGGAGGAAAATATGTAAACAATAATTTTACAAGCTACTGCACTACACAGGGAATCCAAATGCAACACATCGTTCCATATACATCACAACAAAATGGTGTTGCTAAGAGAAAGAACCGCACATTAAAAGAAATGGATAGTTGTATGATCCAATCTAAGGGATTAAGTCTAAAGTATTGGGCGAAAGCCATCAACTGCACAAATTACATAGTAAATCGCACTCCCACAAAGGCTCTTAAAAATATAACATCGGAAGAAGCTTGGACTAAAATTAAACCAAATGTAAGTCACTTCCATGTATTTGGCAGTAAAGCATGGGCTCACATTCCTGATGATAAAAGGAAAGCGTTGCAGCCTAAAAGTGAGAAGTGTATATTTGTTGGTTATTCTGAAGATGTCAAAGGTTACAGACTTCTTCAATCACATTGTAATGAAATTATTATTAGAAGAGATGTTAAATTTGATGAAAATCTCTTGGCCTATGAGCCTAATTCGGCGATTGTGCCTTCTTTGGCCTGCGATCCATCTTCGGCGTTTGTGCCTTCTTATGATTTGGTTTCTTCTTCAGATGATGACAGTAAGGATGAAAATCCACCTCCGCCTGCTCACCCTCCTCCAGATGAGTCCTTTGAACCTGAACCAGCACCAGCTCCACCGCTTCCTAGATGGGTCCATTCAACACGAGAAGCAGTTGGTGATCTTGTCAGTGATCCTTCAGATCAGCTTTGGACACACTCACAGTTCTAGCGAGCCTCTTCTCTTTTGGCTCAAGTTTCAAAAACTCATGATCCTGAGACATTTGCAGAAGCTTCAGATCATCCAGATTGGGATACAGCAATGAATGAAGAGTATCATTCTTTAATGGCAAATGATACTTGGGATATTGTACCTCTTCCAAAAGGAAGAAAAATTGTTAGATGCAAATGGGTCTACAGAATTAAGTATGCATCAGATGGAAGTGTTGAAAGACATAAGGCTCGGTTAGTTGCCAAAGGATTTTACCAAGTTGAAGGAATTGACTATAATGAAACCTTTGCCCCTGTAGCAAAAATGAATTCCATCCACCTTGTTCTTTCCCTTGCTACCTCACATAAATGGGAGGTCCATCAGATGGATGTTAAATCCGCCTTCTTGCACGGATATTTGCAAGAAGAAATCTACATGGAACAACCTCCTGGATATGTCCAGAATGACTCTAGCCTTGTTTTTCGCCTCAAGAAATCTCTTTATGGGCTCAAGCAAGCTCCCCGAGCTTGGTATGACAAAATGGATAGCTTTCTTATTGCCATTAGATTCTTTAGATGTCATTCTGATCCTAATGTCTATACCAAGAAAGTAGGAAGCCATATCATAATCCTTGTCCTTTATGTTGATGACCTTATCCTTACTGGTAGTAACTCAAAACTTTTAAACCATGTGAAAACCGGCCTTAAGAAGAAATTTGAAATGACAAACTTAGGCTTTTTACACTATTTCCTTGGCCTCCAAATTTTGCAAACCAATGAAGGAATTTTTATTTCCTAGTCTAAGTATGCTTGTGACCTTCTTCGTCGCTTTCACATGGATGATTTTAAACCAACCCCTTCTCCCTTCCAGTCTGGAGTCAATCTTTTTGCCACCTATACTTCTCTTGAAGTTGATGCCACCCTGTACCGTCAGTTAGTTGGTAGCCTCTTATACTTGACTCATACCCATCCTGATCTTTCCTTTAATGTTGGTCTTGTTACACGATATATGCAAACACCCCATGAAAGCCATTGGAAAACAGCTAAAAGGATACTTCGCTATGTTTGTGGTACAGTTCAGGAGGGACTCCTTTATTGGTTGGTTTGACTGATTCAGATTGGGCCGGTGACCTTGATGATCGGAAGTCTACTGCAGGTTATGTTAAGTTTGGTTCAGGACCTGTCACTTGGGCCTGTAAGAAACAACAGGCTATTGCACTTTCTTCAGCAGAAGCATAGTATCGAGCAGTGGTAAATGCGAGTCAGGAAGCCATGTGGCTTCGACAGATCCTTTCATATTTTGGATTCCATCACCAACATCTGACCAGCCTTTAGTGTGACAATCAGAGTGCCATCAATCTCGCTAAGGACCTAGTTCAACATCAGCGTAGCAAACACATCGATCTCCACATGAACTTCATCAGAAAGCTCATTCATGATCAAGTTATTGAAGTGCTCTTTTTCCCTACAGAAGATCAAGTTGAATACATTTTCACAAAGTCTCTTACAGAAGTGAAGTTTTCCAAAATTCGATCTATGTTAGGAGTTCAAGAAGTTGTCATTGAGGGGGGATAGGATCTAATGCCTCCTTCCTTCTCCTATTGTGTCACTATTGTAAATCCTTCAATCCTATTCCAAGTTGTTCTTAAGGGGGGATGTTAGGATATTTAGACACTTAGGAGTTAGTAATATCTACTTGGTCTATTGTGTCGTTAGGTAAAAGTGTGTTTTCTAGTGTGTTTCTTTAGTATGCATTAGTATGCATTTGTAGTTAGGAAATCCGATGGTCACGATATGTTCCTGACATAGAGTGATCTGATGGTTCATACTCTCCTCAATCTTAATGGCCATTGATCCGTGGCTTAACACCTGATTGGTCCATGATCTCTATTTAAAGAGCATGGAGGGTCATTTGCTGATGATTGATTGTGAGAAACTCTCTTGTAAAATCTCTTTGTAATCTTTTTCTTTGCATTAATAAACTGCTCCAAGTGGCCGCATTGGTTGGGGTCATGGATGTTTCCCCGTAGGAGTTTTACCGCGTGAAAACATCGGTGTGTTGATCTTTGATATGGTTATGTGAGTGGTTACTGAAGGTGTTCGTCCTCTGTTGGAATACATGTGTTGTCGAACATTTAGCATAAGAATAGTGTGCTTGAGATAAGAATGTAATCCACCAATATATTTTAGGAGTGTCTCTTGTATATATAAAGGAATACCCAAATTTAAAGCTTTTTTATGAAATATATGAGTATATTCTTGAACACTTTGACCTTTAACTTGCCTTAAAATTTGCCAATTCATCATTTCATGTTGCATGTATGCTAGTGGATAGAATTGTTTCTTCAAAGCAATGATAAAATCATTCCAAGAAGAGATTGTTTTACCATTTTTATTGAGATCATCCTTAGTTTTGATTTCCCACCATATGAGAGTTGTGCCTCCCAATTTGAGACTTGCAAGTTGGATCTTTGTTTCATCATCAACAATCCTTTGTATCCTGCAATAGACTTCTAACTGTCTCACCCAATTATCTATCTTTTCTACATCTAATTCACCATCATAAGTGGGTAATTGAAACTTTACATCTAACTTTAATAAAGGCATATCAGAAGAATGATGAGTTTTTTTAGGTTGCTTATCCTTGGAGGGATGTACACTTGTTTCACTTGTAGATGATGAGGATGAAGGAGAATAAGGTTCTGAAGGTCCACCACCTCCAACTCCTCCTTCTGCTCTTACCGAAGATTCACCTTCTTCAACTTTTGGATTTCTTCACAGTCCTCTTTCCTGATAAAGTTCCTCTACCATGGCTTTCATCAACTGAAATAACTCAAAGAAATCATCCTCAGATGCAAAAGGACCTAGTTTTCTCAGTGAATACATCTCTTGTTTATGCGGTCTCCTTTTAATCTCTGTGTTAAGAGCCTCAAGTTGGCCTTCTCCTCACTTGAGTTTTGCTCTAGTGAGCATCCAATGCTTACAATTCCTGTCAAACCTTCAAAACCAAATGCTTTGATACCATAAAATTGATCCAAAAATAAGGTATTACTGATATATTGCAAGTTATTTTAATGTACTTTATGCATCAGATTGATAAGAATGCGAAATACATAAACTCATTAACTAGTTGCGGAATATTAAAATGTGACTTTTACTTGATGCTTATTAATGATTAAAGAGATCATCCATTGATAACCATGCTGCAAATTAAGAGAAGAGAATAGAAAAACAGAAAGATAAATAGAGACAAGAACTTGTTAACGGAGTTCACCAATCGTTGGCTACGTCTCTGGGCTCGCTTCCAAGTGGAGGACCTCTTTATTGCTCTTTAAAATGCTCAATGTTATCTTACATAGGCTCTTTGCTATTACAAAACATGCTTCAGATCTGCTGTGCAAGACCTCCTTGCTTAGATTCATACATGCCTCATCAAATTCCTCTCAAAAACATGGCAAAAATGTTTCTCAAAACATGAGAAAAGGCCAAAAATTACAAGCTGCTCCTTCAAATCCCTGCATCAAAAGTTGTCCTCAAAGCTTCAAAAAACTTGGTTTTTATATTTTTCAGGCTCAAATGAGGAATCCCAACTTCCCCTGAAGATCTAGCCTCTTTCTGGGATCAAATCCCCCTCCAAATGGCCAAGATATCCTCAAAAAATCATTTATGGTCATTATATCAAGCAAAATCAATTAAAATTGCCAAAAACTATAGTAAAAACCCATTTTTTACATAAATTTGGGCTTAAGCCCCCAAAATGTGGTGTGCTCCCCTCAATTAGTGGTCATATGCACTAAAAATGGCCAAGCGTTGGCCCCTAACATTCGCTAGCCCCAGGTTATATGGTGCATTCCATGGGATCTTCAGCCTAATAAAAAAAATGTGCATTGCATTAAGCCCCGAATTTAGGCGCTTTGATAAGGTCACATCCCCGGAATCTTGGTGGTTAGGCACTGAAATCATGGCCTTAATCCATGTGTTGGATGTTTATTGGATATTTCGTGCCCCTTCTCGATGACTGGTGGTTTTCATTGCATATGTAACCATGGGTTGGGGCTTAGCCCCAACCCCCCCTTTTCCGCCATATTACAACATGCATTTTAAATAATTATATTGTGGCTTGTATACAAAAGGAACATACATGGTGCATTGGTGTTAGGGCTCTTCTCAAATTTCTTGGATTGGTTGGTTGGCCTTGGGTTCAAAACCCATGGACGAAAAAACATTTTTAACTCGCCACATGTTTGATGATTGGATGCCATGTGGCACCACCACATTTGTCCAAATATTCGCCACGTGTCCAATTCTGATTGAATCTGTCATCTCCCTAGTCAACTGTTGTAGTGTTGCCACATGTCTCTACCACATCAGCATCATTAAATAGCTTTGGTGATGTCATGCTAACGTCAGCATTGACTTTTTACCAATTGACCCTTTGACTTTTTAACTGTTTGAGAATCTGATCAGAGTGTGATAACTCTCGCATACAGAGCCCATTTTAGAAAGTAAATATATGGCCAGAATCAGGGTGACGAGTTGGTCGCAATGGAATTGGTTTCATTCAATTCTAAGAACTTTCATTTTTGAGCATTTTCTGAGCCTGGGGAGCCTCCTGGATCACTAGAGAACTAGCATGTGGACATATGGGTCCTTACCAATATTTTAACTCCCTAGTGTGATTTAATCTAAGAAAGCTTCAAAACTATCCTAGATTGTGGACATGTGGGCATGTATGGGCCCGTTACAAAACCTTTAATCTTCCCTAGTGATGTAATCTAAGAAAGCAAATTCAAAACTATCCTATCTTTGTAGCATGTGGGCATGTATGGGCCCTTAAAAATTTAAGATGTGTTTGAAAAAGAAACTAAGAGGAGTCTCGAGGGGGTTGTTTTCCTCTCCTAAAGATTTTGTCTTTTAAGGGAGATAAAATTTCCCCTCAATCGTTTTTCTGATCCTCAAGATCGCTCTATGGTGCGAGAGAAGAGCATACTTAATAATTGACATTCAATTTCTAGTCCCAATGCAAGTGCTTATATATGTGATAGACAATTATTCCAACTTAACTTTAATCAAAGCAAGCCATCCATGTGGCAAAATGAAATCAAAAAGAGAATAAATATGAATTTTAACCCCCTAAGTGCCTATGTTTTGACTAACCCTTCATGTGGAGAGGGAATCTAAGTGTGGTGCATATTACAATTTGCATAGAATCAAGATTAAGAAGGCTATAGGCCTTCAACAAATCACAAAAACCCTTACAATGTGTGAATTTCTAAACAGATGTGTGGGTCGCAAAGTAGACAGAGGTGCATGTGGTGCCAATGCACAAATCAAAAATGACCTGTTGGCACAGGTGCGCAGAATGCGCTAAGCAACGTATTGAGTTTGGTGCACGTGCTCGGAAGACGCACCTGTGGGCTAAAAAACCTGTGCACTTTCTGTTACACAGTGAAGAAAATTTTGGATGAAGTTCTCTTAGCTCAGCTCTGAATTTATCTTTTTGCAGGCAGGCATGGGCCGATTATGGTTCCTGCAAGTTAAATAAACCAAAAAGAAGTTCCCAAACAACCCAAATGGGGAGGAAATTGATACCTATCCCCGGTGGAGTTTCCAATCTGTTGTATCCTTTTCTTCACCTAAATGAGCAAAAGAAGGACACTTACAAGTCCAGTTGGTTTAGCTAGACAGGACAGAGATGAATGCAAGAGTTAGAAACATCAAGGATAAGAAATAAACAAACAAATAAGCTAATAACAATAAAAGAAACTGAACTAGAGAGCATAAGGGAAATAGAACAAAAAATAAACAACTGTCATGCCACCAATGAATAGATTTTATTAGTGGGGAAAACACCAAAGAGAAAGGGAGGCTTATGGGTCCCCTCTTCCTCCAAGGGAGGTGTTAGTGCTAGAAGTTTCCCCTAGACTGCTATAGGGTCAAGCCTAGCACATCTTCAGTTATTGCAATGCTTTAATAAATAAGAATGTGTTTTGGGTTTTGAAAAAAGGTGGATCAGGTAAAGTCAAAGAGAAAGAATAAAGGGATAAGCTTAAATGCAGATCAGTGAATCACCATTGGGCATGGAGTCAAGTAAACATCCTGTTAGATTGAAGGCCGATGAGTTGCATATCAGACAAAATACTTATATAATGGTGGACGGAAGAATGGAGAAAGTGACAAATAGTAGAACATCCACCAACCAGAGATTTTCTCTATCAAAAAGGATGCATCGGTACTTGAAACAAAACACATTGATAATAGGAAATCACGGAAAAATATTTACTTCTCGGGAATCTATCATCCATGAGCAGCCATTGATTCTCAACATCTGCAATTCTTTCAAGTAAGATGAAGACAGAATGTAAAACAGTAAGAGATCACAATCTGGTAAAGCAATACACTTAGATGTTCAATGTAAGAAATGAATACTTAAATAAATGCGCATAGGCTTACAATCTTTCCTACATGGGCCTCTACCCAAATTCTCCTCCCCCTCGGGTGCTCCAAATGTCTTTGGCTTTATAGCCTTACAATACAGTATTCAGATCCTGAAAGAGTGGATCAGAAATACTAAATATAGAAAGTCAAAAACAATATTTACAAAAAATAGGGAAAGATCCTCAAGATGAGGTCAATTCCACATATGATGGTCTTCAGAGGTAGTAAAGTCCTTGTGCAATGCAGACTAGCCTTCCAAGGCTGATTGATGACTCTTCCAAGAGATAGAATTTGAATTTGCTGAGTTGTGCAAAAACTCTAATTTGTTGCCACCAAAATAGGTACCAAAACCAACTTTGATACCTTTTCTAATCCTTATACACCAAAAATGGATCTTGAATCTGACTCTATAATTCAACATCTATCCATTACAAGTGTTTTCAAATGATTCGGATTATTTAAACCTCTATCTGTGCAAAATTTAGCTTTCTCTGGCCAGTGACAGGTTTCGGTGGTTAACACAGAGGAATTCTGGGTGTATTAACCATCGAAAAGCTCTACTTTCGGTGGTTAATGAACAGCCGTCCTGTTCACCTAAACCACCGAAAGCTTAGCTTTGTCCAAAACTTCAAAATTGCAAAAATTGATTACCTTGATGTTTTGATGAGTGTTCATGGTTCTTTTGGTGATGCTCCTCCTCCTTTTATAGGGATGGAAACCTCAATTTGTTGTGTAGGAGGCTCAGTTTCCTTCTCTATTGAAGTAGCCAATTCTGCTAGGGTTTCTAACCCTGAATGATCCTGAGTTGGAGGTTGGGATTCTTTTATATTTAGCCTCAGAATTCTAAGATGCCTATACAACTTCATATTCTCTCTTATCAGCACCCTGTTCCTGTCCTTGATTTTATCATGCTTTTCCTTGACATTTTGGTTAATGTTATAAAGTTCTGCATTTCTTTCAGTTAACTCTGCATTTGTCTTTTTAATGAGTCTTTCTAAAACTTCCATCTCATAGATCTGTTTCAGAAGTTTATCGATTTTCTGAGTCTTGGAAGCTTTAGGTTTGCTTGAAGAAGCTTCTGCTAATGGTTGATTGTGTTCACCTGGAGGAGTTGGTGAGGGAAAGTTGGGATAATCTTCTGCAACTTGCTTAGCCTGTTCGTCACCCTATGTCTCAGTTGACTCGTGCTCTAGTTCTGAGTCACTGTATGGTAAGCTCAAAGGGTTATCTCCTTCAGCAAGATCCTTGGTCTGATCACCCTCTGTGCCAAAATTTAATTTCCTTTTGGCTCTTTTGATCTTGACAGATAATGTCTTTGTTTCGGCCTGAGGAGGTGAGATAGCCCTCCTTTTCCTTCTGCTGCTCCTAGGAGTGGATGATTTCCTTGAGGTAGGTTTCTTCTCTTTGTTTTCTGGATGTAAGTCAGTATGGAACTCGTTCCAAAACAGAAAGAAATTACAATCGAAATCTTTCTTCTTCAAGGACTCTCTAACTATTAGGGTAATCAGACCTTGGTGTGAGAGTCTACTGGCTACCTTATTAGGTTTGGCCTTCACTTGTCGAGCCATCTTGGTAAGGGCCTTATGAAGGTAATAAGGGATATTGACAGGGGTCCTTCCAGTAAAATGATTGAGCAATTTAAAGTGATAAAACATGACTCAATTATACCTACCTTCACACGTTATGTAGGAAAAAATAGCTTTGAGCAAGCACTGCCATTTGGTCTCCAAATAAGACATAGGAATGTCTTTTTTCCATATCAGAGTTTTGTTTTGTGGTTGGAGGTATGACCTGAACTCTATATCGACTGGAATAGTGGTTTTAAACTAGCATTCACCGATTCTTGGCAAACCAGTGACCTCTGCAATCAATGCTTCATTAACAATGAACTCTTCTTTGCCAATAATGGCCTTCCTACCATCATAAGATAGAGCAAAGACCTCTGATACTTGTTGGTGAAAACTCTGTAACTTCTCACAATAGGTGAAACACCCTGCTTCTTTGAAGAAATCGCATATCTCAGGATGAGCCTCGAGATACCAAGTTCCATTTAGTTCGGACCTGAGAGTTTGTCCTGCTTTCGGCATTTGATTGAATTAGTTGACCTATTCCTGCAATTTAGCAGAATTCGCGAGCTAGGGGAGACAACACACCTAAATTCAGAAGAAAATAGTGAATCTATGGTGAATTAATAGGCACAGGAATAGGGATGACTTGGCTTCTGTGAGATAGACCGAATCTTAATAAATCATAACTAGAAACGCGGGCTTGATATAATGAAAATAACTTGAAGACTCGGGTTTGATGAAACAGAGATAAGGAATAATAGAGAGCTCGGTTTTGATTCCTATATCAAAGGGATTTTGAAAAATAAACATGAATGGGAAATCATCATGTAGATATATCTTGGGACTTGAATTTATGAGAGCCACGTGACTATCAAACAGTTAGACGAAACAATCATTTCATAGATTTTTGCGTATGCGAGGATATAAATTGAAATGACAAGTGGGGCTCTTGGAAGTACTACAGAGCATCAAACCTTGATCAGATGTAACAATACCACCTTTCATCACCAATTCTTTCAATTTTTGGCGGTTATCACTTCATGATTGCGCCAGCTGACAGCTAGATCGTGCGAAAGCATGGGCCTTCTTTTTTCCACCTTGAAACATTTTCAGTAGTTAACTGGGCTTTATGTTTCCCTTTTTAAACACTAAAAACCAAGGCTTTCGGTGGTTAATGAACGCTTCACAAGTTCGCCTAAACCACTGAAACCTGGAATTCTCCCTTTGCTTAAGAAAATCAAATACAATCTCATCTGACACATAGAGCAATGTAAATCCCTTCCCATGGGGTCTTCCTCCATGTAGCTTGCATTTGATGTTTAGGCTTTGTCTTAACTTGAATGTTGACTTGTAGCTAACCCTTGTTTTGTATGACTGCAGGTGCGTGGCTTCGAGGACTGGAGATTGTCCTTATGGAACAACCAAATTTTTGGTGGAAATTATATTAAAATCAACCCTTCCTATACCTCCTCTCTAATGAGACAAGTTAAGAGCTCAGTACTACTTCTGCCATATACGATACCGGTGCTCAAGAACAACACTTCTCGATGCTACGGGAATAACCCCATTCCTGTAACAAAGAGAACATTGAAAATTTAGTATTTGGATACTAACATTGGCTCCTTCTGGAGGATGATGCTCTCCCTGTGAGGCATTAAGAACAAGCAGACCATTGTGCCTTTCCTCGGTGCATCCGTGCAATGCAACCTGCAAACTTTTGCCTTTGTGAACATCCACATTTATGCTCTGCCTAGTCTGTTGGGTTATGGAGTCAGTCAATACCATTTCAACTATGGCTTCAAACTTCTACAACTCATCAAAATCTAACAAAATGTTGAAAACAAACTCACTGTAAATCTGATTACACTATGCAAACTGCAAAAACAAATGCTCAAGAAGAGAGCTTATTGCCTGCCCTACTTCTAACCAACTGCTTCCTTTAGATCAGGTAAAAGCATGCTTCCAATGAATCCATACAAGTAATTTTCTAATTGGTGAAACTCTTGATCTGGTTCTGACAAATAAAGAGACCCATAGCATATCAAAGTGAAAAGGAAAAGTGAAGCAAAGCCAACCTTCGTTGAGCAAGAATAATTTTCCATTTGAAGTGTTTGAAAACTCCATATAATCAGAAAAAGGATCATGAAAGAGACAAAGAAAAACATCTTCCTGTTGTTTCAGCTAAAGATCAAAGGGTCTCTGCATATCTTCTTTCTGATAATGGCTGCCACGTTCAACTATTTGCAAATCTGAACATGATTGCAAGTTGATTTCACTGCTACTTAATTTTTGCTTGATGTATGTTCTGTTAGTGATACTAGTTTTCTGTTCATGAGATATTAAATTGAGCTGCTCAATAATGCCAATCCCAACGGGCTTAATATCTTCTGAAGACGATGATCCATTAATATCGGATATTGGTTTGTTGACTTCCAAAAAATAATCTGTTATAGGTAGTGAAGGAATAGGCTTAGTAATTTGTTCATAAAACTGCTTCAAGTCCCCATCGTTGCCTTCCTCAACCTCGGATGCATAGTTGTCATAAAGTGGCTTACTGCTGAAGTTTTCATTATGTGTTGATGTGAAAATTTGCCCTCCACTTGAACCATGACTATCAAGAAGAGAATCTAAATTTTTGTTGTGATACAGCTGCTGATCAAAGGCCTTAGAGAGAAAAGATGAGATCTGTTGTTCATAGAAAATACCATCATATTCATAATTATAATACTTATCATAGATAGGTGAGCCAAAATCCTTTGTGTCTTGCATAGAAGGACGAGCAGCCTCATGCTGTAAAACAGATTTAGAAGAAGATTCGGAAGACGACGAAACATCTTCTCCTACCTCAACATAATCATCCTCTATAACATAATCAAAATTACTATAAACATTTGAACAAAGCACAAATGTGTCTACAGTATGGTTGTCCCCAACATCCTTACGAACAGAAGAAATACTAACTGAATGTTGAATGTCAAATTCAAATTCTTTACAACAGTTATCAAAAGGAAAATCAACCGGATAAATGTTTTTGTAATAATGATGAAAGATAGTATGAAACTCCTTCAAAGAATGAATGTTAGCAACAAGAATGGATTGACACCATTCACGAGCATGTTCTTCTAACGAAAATCTGAACATCTTGATTAAGACATCCTCATGAACAAAATTATGTTCAAGTATCCATTTATGAAAATTTGATAAATGCTCATCGGGATGATTATCCTTGCATCCTCTAAATCTAGGAAGATAGTCATCCCATTCAGATATTGAAGGTATTGGATGTGGAAAACCAGCTATGTTGGTAAAATCACAAAATGCATACCTCCGAGCCAAAATAGTTTCCATGGCCATCATGGTTCTTCAACCAGTGGAGTCGCCTATGAATCTCGGGATAATGGAGTCGCCATGGTGAAAGATGTGCAGTCATGTATCTGCCCTCTTCCTGTTCACCATCAAGAAGTGGATATAATCGTTGTCGTTCTCCCAGAGAAGATATCTTCGTTGTTTCGTCCCCGACAACAGCGCCAAAAGATGTTAGTGCTAGAAGTTTCCCCTAGACTGCTATAGGGTCAAGCCTAGCACATCTTCAGTTATTGCAATGCTTTAATAAATAAGAATGTGTTTTGGCTTTTGAAAAAAGGTGGATCGGGTAAATTGAAAGAGAAAGAATAAAGGGATAAGCTTAAATGCAGATCAGTGAATCACCATTGGGCATGGAGCCAAGTAAACATCATGTTAGATTGAAGGTCGATGAGTTTCATATCAGACAAAATACTTATATGATGGTGGACGGAAGAATGGAGAAAGTGACAAATAGTAGAACATCCACCAAACAGAGATTTTCTCTGTCAAAAAGGATGCATCGGTAATTGAAAAAAAACACACTGATAATAGGAAATCACGGAAAAATCTTTACCGCTAGGGAATCTATCATCAATGAGCAGCCATTGATTCTCAATGTCTACAATTCTTTCAAGTAAGACGAAGACAGAATGTAAAATAGTAAGAGATCACAATCTGATAAAGAAATACACCTGGATGTTCAATGTCAGAAATGAATACTTAAATAAATGCCCATAGGCTTACAATCTTTCCTACATGGTCCTCTACCCAAATTCTCCTCCCCCTTAGGTGCTCCAAATGTCTTTGGGTTTATAGCTTTACAATACAGTATTCAGATCCTGAAAGAGTGGATCAGAAATACTAAATATAGAAAGTCAAAAACAATATTTACAAAAAATAGGGAAAGATCCTCAAGATGAGGTCAATTCCACATATGATGGTCTTCAGAGGTAGTAGAGTCCTTGTGCAGTGCAGACTAGCCTTCCAAGGCTGATTGATGACTCTTCCAAGAGATAGAATTCAAATTTGTTGAGTTGTGCAAAAACTCTAATTTGTTGCAACCAAAATAGGTACCAAAACCAACTTAGATACCTTTTATAATCCTTATACACCAAAAATGGATCTTGAATCTGACTCTATAATTCAACATCTATCCATTACAAGTGTTTTCAAATGATTCGGATTAGTAAAACCTCGATCTGTGCAAAATTTAGCTTTCTCTGGCCAGTGACAGGTTTCGGCGGTTAACACAAAGGAATTTTGGGTGTATTAACCATCGAAAAGCTCTACTTTCAGTGGTTAATGAACAGTCATCCTGTTCGCCTAAACCACCGAAATCTTAGCTTTGTCCAAAACTTCAAAATTGCAAAAATTGATTACCTTGATGTTTTGTTGAGTGTTCATGGTTCTTTTGGTGATGCTCCTCCTCCTTTTACAGGGCTGGAAACCTCAATCTGTTGTCTAGGAGGCTCTATTTCCTTCTCTATTGAAGTAGCCAATTCTGCTAGGGTTTCTAACCCTGAATGATCCTAAGCTGGAGGTTGGGATTCTTTTATCTTTAGCCTCAGAATTCTAAGCTGCCTGTACAGCTTCATATTCTCTCTTATCAGCACCATGTTCCTGTCCTTGATTTTATCATGCTTTTCCTTCACATTTTGGTTAATGTTATAAAGTTCTGCATTTCTCTCAGTTAACTTTGCATTTGTCTTTTTAATGACTCTTTCTAAAACTTCCATATCATAGATATGTTTCAGAAGTTTATCGATTTTCTAAGTCTTGGAAGCTTTAGGTTTGCTTGAAGAAGCTTCTGCTAATGGTTGATTGTGTTCACCTTGAGGAGTTGGTGAGGGAAAGTTGGGATAATCTTCTACAACTTGCTCAGCTTGTTCGTCACCCTGTGTCTCAGCTGACTCATGCTCTGGCTCTGAGTCACTGTATGGTAAGTTCAGAGGGTTATTTCCTTCAGCAAGATCCTTGGTCTGCTCACCCTTTGTGCCAAAATTTAATTTTCTTTTAGCTCTTTTGATCTTGGCAGATGATGTCTCTATTTCGGCCTAAGGAGGTGAGATATCCCTCCTTTTCCTTCTGTTACTCCTAGGAGTGGATGATTTCCTTGAGGTAGGTTTCTTCTCTTTGTTTTCTAGCTGTAACTCAGTATAGAACTAGTTCCAAAACAAAAAGAAATTCCAATCGACATCTTTCTTCTTCAAGGACTCTCTAACGATTAGGGTAATCAGACCTTGGTGTGAGAGTCTACTGGCTACCTTATTAGGTTTGGCCTTCACTTGTCGAGCCATAATGGTAAGGGCCTTATGAAGGTAATAAGGGAGATTGACAGGGGTCCTTCCAGTAAAATGATTGAGCAATTTAAAGTGATAAAACATGACTCAATTATACCTACCTTCACACGTTATGTAGGCAAAAATAGCTTTGAGCAGGGACTACCATTTGGTCTCCAAATAAGACATAGGAATGTATTTTTTCCATATCAGAGTTTTGTGTTGTGGTTGGAGGTATGACTTGAACTCTATATCGACTGGAACAGTGGTTTTAAACCAGCATTCACTGGTTCTTGGCAAACCAGTGACCTCTGCAATCAATGTTTCATCGACAATGAACTCGTCTTTGCCAATAATGGCCTTCCTACCATCATAATATAGAGCAAAGACCTCTGATACTTGTTGGTGAAAACTCTGTAACTTCTCACAATAGGTGAAACACCCTGCTTCTTTGAAGAAATCGCATATCTCAGAATGAGCCTCGAGATACCAAGTTCCATCTAGTTTGAACTTGAGAGTTGGTCCTGCTTTCGGCATTTGATTGAATTAGTTGGCATGTTCCTGCAATTTAGAAGAACCCGCGAGCTAGGGTAGACAACACACCTAAATTCAGGAGAAAACAGTGACTCTGTGGCGAATTGATAGGCACAGGAATAGGGATGACTTGGCTTCTGTGAGATAGACCGAATCTTAATAAATCATAACTAGAAACTCGGGCTTGATATAATGAAAATAACTTGAAGACTCGGGTTTGATGAAACAGAGATAAGGAATAACAGAGAGCTTGGTTTTGACTCCTATATCAAAGGTATTTTGAAAAATAAACATGAATGGGAAATCATCATGTAGATATCTCTTGGGACTTGAAGTTATGAGAGCCACGTGACTATCAAATAGTTAGACGAAACAATCATTTCATAGATTTCTGCATATGCAAGGATATAACTCGAAATGACAAGTGGGGCTCTTGGAAGTACTATAGAGCATCAAACCTTGATCAGATGTAACAATACCACCTTTCATCACCGATTCTTTCAATTTTCGGTGGTTATCATTTCATGATTGCGCCATCTAACAGCTAGATCGTGCGAAAGCACGGGCCTTCTTTTTTCCACCTTGAAACATTTTCGGTAGTTAACTGGGATTTATGTTTCCCTTTTTAAACATTGAAAACTAAGGCTTTTGGTGGTTAATGAACGCTTCACAAGTTCGCCTAAACCACTGAAACCTGAAATTCTCCCTTTGCTTAAGAAAATCAAATCCAATCTCATCTAACGCATAGAGCAATGTAAATCCCTTCCCGTGGGGTCTTCCTCCATGTAGCTTGTGTTTGATGTTTAGGATTTGTCTTAAATTGAATGTTGACTTGTAGCTAACCCTTGTTTTGTATGACTGCAGGTGCGTGGCTTCAAGGACTGGAGCTTGTCCTTATGGAACAACCAAATTTTTGGTGGAAATTATAATAAAATCAACCCTTCCTATACCTCCTCTCTAATGAGGCGAGTAAAGAGCTCAGTACTACTTCTTCCATATATGATACCAGTGCTCAAGAACAACACTTCTCAATGCTACAGGAATAACCCCATTCCTATAACAAAGAGAACATTGAAAATTTAGTATTTGGATACTAACAGGAGGGCTCTTGAACCCCCAATGATTGAGCTCTTCTTACAAGTAACAAACTTGAAGGAAATGGTGAAGAAATCCAAACCTCATTCACTCAAGAGGTGATGTGAATGGCTAAATGAGATGATGCTTATATGCTCTAATGAGGAAAGATGTTCCTCCAAGAGAATATAGGCAGCATAACAATACAAATGAATTCTTGGAAATATAGTGCACCCATGGCCTCTTTTTATAGCAAATCTTTGAGGCATTATTCAACCAATCTTTAGTGTGAACAAGAGGCTCTTTAGGGCACCCTTAGGTCTTTCACCAGCCCCCCACTTAGATTCAACTCGGAATTGGATGTCAAATCAACTTGGGAGATGAACCAAAAGTGGGTGGAAGGCCGACCAAAATCATAAATGCGTCGTTCTGAGGTATGTGTGGATTTTTGCGTCCATAGTCGCACATCGGGCGCATGTGCGTTTTTCCGGCATTTTCGACTGTTGCACATGCACGTGCTTCCTTTGTATTCTTAGCACATGATGATTTTATAAACAGTTGTATAGTTTTGTGCCCTTTGGAAATGCATTTTTTGGGCCATGGATGAACTAATGGGTGTTTGGAGATGTTGGATTCCTGTAACCATTTGTGGACGAAATTCCAGTGATAACAAGAAGCTATTAGAATGTTTCTTGCCTATGTTTGTCTTAAACAGTTTAAATTCTATCAAATGGATGTCAAGTCAACTTTTCTAAATGGAGATATAAAAGAAGAAGTCTATATGGAACAACTAGAGGGTTTCCAACTGTCAGATAACCCTGACTTTGTCTGCAAGCTGAAAAAAGCCTTATATGGGTTGACAAGCTCCTCGTGCCTGGTATTACAGACTGGATAAGTATCTTCAAGACAAAGGGTTCAAGAGAGGAACAATTGAAATCAATCTATATATCAAAATAGAGGGTAATTATTTGCTCATTGTGTTGGTCTATGTAGATGACATCATCTTCAGAAGCAATAATGCTTCATTGGTACAATGGTTTGCTTCTGCCATGAAGTCTGAATTTGAAATGTCTATGATAGGGGAACTGCCATTTTTCTTCATCTACAAATTACTCAGGGGTCTGAAGGAATATTTATTTCTCAGGAGAAATATCTAAGAGAAATGTTGAAAAGGTTTCAAATGGAAGATTCTACACCTATGAGCACACCTATGGTCACTGGACGCAAGTTAAGCAAGGATGATGACTCACTTGATGTTGATCAGAGTTCATATAGGTCTATGATAGGCAACCTATTGTACATCACAACATCCCATCCAGACATAATGCATGTTGTTGGAATGGTAGGAAGGTATCAGGCTGCGCCTAAACAGAGTCATTTGTTAGTTGTCAAAATAATATTCAGATACTTGAAAGGGACAATGAACTATGGCCTATGGTATCCTAGGAATGAGAATTTTCAACTATCAGTCTATTTAGATGTTGATTGGGCTAACTGCGTGGATGAAAGGAAAAGCATGAGTGGAGATGCATTCTTCTTAGGAGATGCCCTTATAGCATGGTTGAGCAAGAAGCAAGGTTCCATTTCCTTATCAACTACAGAAGTTGAATACATTGCAGTTGCCACTTGTTGTACCCAAGTATTGTGGATGATTCAGACACTTGCATACTTTGAGGTAAAATATATTGCACCGATCCCAATTCATTGTGATAATACTAGTGCAATTAGTGTGTCAAAGAATCTTGTATTTCACTCCAAAACCAAGCATATGCCCATCAAGTATCACTTATTGAGGGAACAGGTGACCAACATTGTTGTTTCTTTGCATTATATTCCATCCAAATATCAGATTGTCAATATCTTCACTAAACCGCTTGCAAAAGCTCAGTTTGAGTATCTATGCCAAAAGTTGGGCGTGACCTCGTTATCAAGCTAAATAGTCTATCTAATCAGGGGGAGAAAAAGGTGTTGTCTGTATGCTACAGTTGGAGGTCTAAACATAATAGTGCAGCCTTTCAAGGTTGCCATCAATGCCAAAGGGGGAGATTTTTGGCATGTTTACAGGAAGAATGTGTTTGTCATTGATGGAAAGAACAGCAGTGAACCAAACTTTGAGAGCACAAAAGACGAGAAAGCTCAAAAGAGATGGCGATTTCTAGAAGTGTAGACAAGGTCCAAGAGACGAACTCGTAGGAGGAGCAAAGGTTGAGACCCGTGAATAATTAGAAAACCTTCTAAGTCAGAGAGATTAGAAGCTCGGGAAGAAGAGCGACGGTGGTCGTTGGATCATTGATCCAGAGGACCAAAAAGCGTCAGATTGAATTAATGGAAGGATATGATAAGTGGGGCAAAACGATTGAGAATTCGGTCATCCGAATTTTTGCCAATTGTCAAATTGATTTAAGTGGAAGGACAGGATAAGCAAGGGATAAGATCTGAGATCTCAATCACCTGAATTTTCGCCAGTCGTCGGATCAAAATAAATGAAAGGATAGGATAAGAAAATATGGAGAGTCGTTGCATTTAATCCAAGGCAAAGATGCATCGCAGACAGATCGAGTCATTGGTCTAAGATCTTGATCAACAAACAACATTTGTTTCAGGTCTAAAGATGTGAGGAGGTTACGCTCCAGAGAAATCACTTCGAGAGTTTCAGTTTGAGATTTGAAATCCCCGAAGCCCGGAGAGCCAGAGAGTCGAAGTAAATCTCGATCATCTGATCATCTGAAATAGATCTCATCCATCAGATCGTCCAGAGTAAATCTCAAGTGTCAGATCATCTGAAGTGTATCTGGGTCGTCCGATCCAGAAGAGACGTGGCGTAAATCTATGGACTCCGGGTAAAGAACCGAAGTAAGCCTCAACCGTCTGATTCAAGGACATGTGGAAGACCACGTCAACAAGTACATGTGGCAGACCACATCAGCAAGGACATGTGGAAAACCATGTTAGCGAGTGACATGTGGCAACCAATCGACCCATGCCAAGTCAACAGGTAACGTGTATAATGTTACGTCACTATGGGAGATTTTCTTCGGGAGTTTTACCACC
Organism: Picea engelmannii; assembly: GCA_009831015.1. Classification (NCBI taxonomy): domain Eukaryota; kingdom Viridiplantae; phylum Streptophyta; class Pinopsida; order Pinales; family Pinaceae; genus Picea; species Picea engelmannii. The sequence continues at coordinate 435,915 of ML789761.1, read as the reverse complement.
AACAAATAATAAAAGCTCTGAAGTCCCAAAGGGGGAAGTTGCGAAGGGTCTAAATCTAAGAATGTCGAAGGGCGATGACCTGAAGCGGAGGATATTCATTGGATTAAAGAGGACATATGTTAGCAGATCTTCCATTTCAGAAGATATCCAGTCAGAATAAACGAGAAGTTGAGATTTGAAATCTCTGGAGTCCGGAGACCTGAAGGAGATCTCGAACGTTAATCTAAGAGGGGCACATGTCAATGGATTGTCAACTCCAGAAGATTGACGTACAAAGGAAAGCAGGGTTAGAGAGTTGAAACTCCTGAAGCCTGGATCACGAAATCAATCATAGTCATTGATTTGGAAGGAAGCTAGGTGTCGATGGATCGTGGAGATATGGGATTGTGTGTGGAAGGAGGAAAGGAAGGCAAATAGTAGTAGTTTATCGAGTAGTATCGCCAAGGGATTGGAGATCAATGATCATACTCAATTGTGGGGCCAGAACATGCTCAAGTATTAATTTTTCTTGAGCGAGCCGCAATCAAAACCACGGTATCGCCAAAGGCATACATGGAGCTATGTAGTGAATTGTGGGGCAAAAAGTGAGTTGCCCTCAAACCTCCTTTGGCCACGCCCACAATCACATGGTCACGTGAGATCATTTCCCAAGTTCATATCGAAAGAAGGAGCTACCACTCGCTAGACCGAGGTCGTGAAGCGCTCGAAAGTTAGGCATGTGGTCACAGCCATGGTCACATCAACGAAGGTTAAGGGAGGAGCTAGCGCATTGCTAGGCTCCACTTTGGATATAGGGAGTTGGGAGAATGGAGATGTCTCATACCAAGATTCCCCAAGTCACGAGTCATGAAGCACCTATTGGTTAGGCGTATGGTCACCGTCGATGATCATGTGAAGGAAGGGGCTTAGAAGCCAAAGAATCCAAAAATGACTGGTTGTAACTGACATAGAAGATGAAGAGTTGTGATTGCCAAAGAAGCTAAAGAATCTTTGGATAATGGCCACTGATGATGAAAAGATTCAGTATAAACACCAGAGAAGACGAAGAGTTGTGATGATGATCTAGCAGAGGATTTGGGTGAGAAAGACACGCAGAACAGAGAAGAGTGTGTGTGTGTTTTCGAGAGTTATGCATGTGGGTAGAATGTGACTGTGTACAGGACCTGAACTGGAGATGAGAGGTGTAGTGTATAGCATGCAGAGACAACACAGAGTATAAAGGAAGAAGAGAAGTTGAACAGAGGTATCGCAGTGTGCAGCAAGAGAAAGAGAAGAATATAGAAGCGGAACAAAGTAATAGAAGCCGGAAGAGGCAGAGGAGACATGGAGTTGTAACATACCATATCAGAGACGGAGCAAGTAAGTAAAGTTTTGTAAGTTTCAATCAAGGTGGTAGGGTGGTGCTAGGGAGGATTGTAGTCCTCTAAATTCTAGTTGGTGCTAGAAGATATTATGGGAGTTGGTGCTTCCATCTAGTGGGTGCTAGAGAAACCTAGGATTTGGTTCTTCCATCTAGTGGGTGCTAGAGAAATTTGAGAGTTGGTGCTCTCTACAAGTTGTAGCTTGCTATCAGAGGTTGTAGCCTCATATTTGAGTTGGAGCTCAAAAACTGTGATGTACATGAAAGTTGGAGCTTGATTGAAATCCTAAGAAGAAGAGGTTTTCACCCTTATGGATTTACTCATGAAAATCAATGTCTCTGTGTATTCTTTGTAATTGATCAAATATTGTATAGCTATGCATGTTATGTTATCAGCAACACAGTAAATAATAATCTGGAAAGAATCAGAAAATAACAGGAAAAGTTTCAAGCTTATATACATAACTGATTGACCCCCCCCTCTCAGTTATATTTCCAACAAAGTGATCGAGCGAGAAAGTCAAAATCAAAGTGGTCAATAGGAAGTTTATAGGAGGTTGAGTGGCAACCGATTGAAGACGAACTAGAGGTCAATTGGTAGTCAACTAGTAAACCAAGTGAAGTCAATTGTAACAGAATCCCAAGATTCATGGGATTTGTAGTCAATCATCTACATGGATCTATAATTATTTTTGGGTGACATGATTTAGGGTTTTGCATGTTGTAAATCCTATAAATAAGGCATGTTTTATTACATTAGAAGATAATCTTTATATTAATCTTTAGAGGTTGTTGTTCATGTAGATGTAAGCCAGATTGGTGCAAGGTTGTTCTTGTGTAAAACAAGAGGGTATGATGGTGATTGTATCTAAGGTGTAGACAAAGGTTATTCATGTAACCCTTTATTCATTGAATGAATAAGACAAAAAGGAGAAAGACGCCCAAGGAATGTTGGTTTTCCCATCTGAGTTTCTAGGGTAAAATCTGTGTGTATTGTGTTTTCCATTTATTTCTTGTTTAAATATGTCTTCTCTTTCGTAGTTGGTTTAGTGTGAATGTCTATTTCCTAACATCTCTCTCTCTCTCCCTTAGTCCCCACCTACTCTTCCTTTGTCTCTCCCTCCATCCATCCCTCCTTCCCTCGCTTGATCTCTCTCTTTATCTCTATCTCCCTCCCTCACTCACTCACTCTCACTCCATATGTCTCTCTCTCTCCCTCCCTCCATATTTATCTCCTCACTCTCACTTTCTCTCTCTCTTCCCCTCTCTATCTCTCCCTCCCTCTCCCCTCTCTATCACTCTCTCCTTCTCTCCCTCTTTCCCTATCCTTCTCTACACCACTCTTTCCCCCCCTCTTTCTCTTTACCTTTGTTTATCCCTCCATATATCTCTCCCTCTCTACACCCCTTTCTCTATCCCCCTCTCACTCTCTACCTCTCTCCCACTCTCTACCTCCATTCTGTCCCTTTACCTCTCTCTCTCTCTCTCTCTCTCTCTCTCTCTCTCTCTCATGACTAATATGTACTTCTCAAAAAACCCTAATGGTTCCAGTATTCTCAGTTCTCCAAAAAACCTTTTAGTATTCTCTTTGGTCACTTCAAAGGTTTAAAACTTGCAAGGATGTAACGAGTCATTCTTTATCACTGCTTGGATGTTATAGTAGTCTACCCTCGGTGGTGCTTACCCTTACTCCAAGGTATCCTATAGAGTCATTTATTCAAAGTATATATGTATATGAATGAACCTGAACATTTCCTTTAACCCGAAGACAAAGGAAGGATTGAAGGATCTAGGCACAATAATGTGCACATACTCTTGCTTAGGAATGTGCATGCATTATAAAGTGTGTGTATGTGTGTGCTTCTACTAAGAAACACACACACATTAATGAGCATGTGTTTCCCAAGAATGCACACATGTTCATGAGTATGTGCACTACTCAAGAATGTGTGCATGTTCATGAACACATGTTTCTTAGGAATGTGTGTGCATTCCTTAGCATGTGCATGCTCTTGCTCAAGAATGTGCACATATTTCTAAAAAATACTTATTGGCAAGTGTGTGTGGAGGTTTGGTGAGAACCAATGTTGTAGGAATAAGAACATGTGCTCATTTCTAAGAATGCACACGTGTTCCTACATGTGCGCATTCCTTTGCACCCCATTGCCACTTTTTTGTCCATCAACTTCGTGTAAGTGTCCAAGGGCATTCTATTGATTTGATGTTACTAGATGTTGCATACATGATTGAAATCATAGTCGTTATGAGCCAAATTCTTTATTTCTTTCGTAATTGGAATAACTTGATTCAATGACACAAATTTTATAGCGTCATAAGTAGATTATAAACCAGCATTCTATTTATAATAATCTAAAATCATTCACATCTCTAGTTGAGGATAAAAACAAAATCAATTGAAAATGTGGTAAGAGGATCTATAAGCTCTGGAAAACATAGCATCCAATGCCAAGCTTGGAAAAATATATCATATACCAACATAGCATTGGAAAAATATATCATATACCAACATATCTGGGCATTTATTGATAGTAAAATAGATGAGATTCCTATGCCAATGTAGGTGAAGCACTTAGACAAAGACTTCAAAAAATAATCATATAACTCTCCAAGTATTACGTCAATATTTTTCCACTTTAGAACTACTTCTTTAATGTCCCACATCCTAATTTCCATTGTGATCTGAAAGATGTTGATTTCCTTTATAATCCATGAGCTTCAAGAAAGCACGGGTGCAAGGATGGGAATCTTTATTCTAAGCCAATATATGCAATGAACGTAAAAGGTTATAATTTTCCATGGAGCCTCTCATATCATACAATATAAATACCCCATAAATACCCCATGGCTTGTGGCTTTCCATAGAAAACACATGCATTAAGTGACGCACCCTACCCATGCACCATCAAAAGCTACATCAATTTCCTTTATATTCACAATCATAAAAAGCTACATCAATTGCCTTTATGTTCATTTCTTTATAATGGCAATGATAGAGCTCAAATTGATGAATGTTTTTTGCATTGCTAAAGGCACGATTTGTTTAATAAACATAGGACAATTTCAAAGTCATATGTAAAAAAAAAACATGTTTTATAAAAAAAAGTCTATTAAAATAAAAATTAAAAATTACAGTATCAATGGGAAATGAAGGCACATTTTTAATTATTTATCACAATCCTCCATTTAAAAGGTCTTGGTATTAATTTTTTATAAATTTTCCAATAAAATTTTGTAGAGAAAAAAAAATGATTTGCATAAACAAATAAGAAAATAATATATTTTAGCATCCACTTGTAATTAGAACCATCCTAAGTAAGTTGGAATATGTAAAAGGAAGACTGACTCTGTAAATAAAACTAAAAACATTGGTTATGTTTGGAGTTGCATGTGGATACAATTTCCAATCAAATTATGTATACTTTAGCATAAATAACATTTTGGCTACTAGAAAATACTATAATGATTATTTCAAACTATTTGGTTGTGAATATCAACGTTATAAAGTGTCATCAAAATTTTACAACCACCCACTACAATAAAACAATGATATTTTACATATTTTGCACAATCTTTTCTTTAACGTCCACTACTTAATAAGCCTTGGACATAAACTACTATTGGCAGTGTTAGTTTGCCTTTGAAAATAAATGCGAAGAAAACAAATAAAACAATATTTTCATATCACTATTTTCAACAAATTCAATGATAATATGCTTGTAGTGTACTTAGGGAGTAATATGTGGTACGTAGGGAGGTACTCAAGGGGAATAATAATAGATAGTTTGTTATGTATTGTTATGTATGAAGACCACTTTTAGTAAATAAGACCTATGTAATAGTGTGTGTTATCCCGTAGCCTAGGGATAACTAAGGAGATAACTTATTGAGGCCCACAGGTCCTAGACAGGGAGTATTGAAAGACAGATGACTTGAGCATAGCCTCAAAGGGCCCCTCTTTTCTTCAATGCAGTCCTTTTATCACCAGCAACAGTATCCATCCCACCAGCCTAGTCCTGAAGTAGTGGTGGGTCTTGCTCCATAAGGTAATGAGTTCGAGTATCATGGTCTATATCACTCTGATTTTTGAAGCACTTGAATATGTTTATTGAATCCTTATTCATTTCATGACGTTTGCTTGGAAATTATGCTCTTTGCCTCGTTCATACCTAGAGGGGTGACATGGTGCCCTAGTAAGTTGATTTCCCTTTAGGATGGGTTGCCACTTGGTGGATCTGTGAAAATCCATCACTCATCCCTCCATACTTACCACTTTCCATCTTTATTCCTTCCATATCCCCTATCCTTGTTTGGGCATTGGGATTGGCTAGACTAGGAAGGGTTGTACCTTGCCTTATGGGAAGAAGGGGCTAAAGGCCCAAAGGGTAAAAGTATCTATCAAGAATTAAAAACCAATGTTGAAACCTTTGATATGCTTCTCCCAG
>ML789761.1:348780-358834 GCA_009831015.1 Picea engelmannii | reverse complement strand
GCTCAATGAACCGGGTGGCTTTGTCAACTTCAGTTTAAGCATGGGACGAGTTTGCCTGGGTGGCCGCAAGGGGTAGTGCAACATCCATGGGACCCAATGGTTGAAATCCCAACCCCACCTGAAAGGGGTTGTGGTTGGTTGAGCTATGTATGGATTTCTTGTAGTTATGATAACCATAGGGAATACTCTCATCCCATGTGTGGGGGTGCTTAGAATTGTACATGCACAGGATATGCACAATCATCTGGTTGATGACCTTGGTTTGGCCATCCATTTAGGGGTGGAAGGTAGTGGATTTGGTGAGCTTGGTGTTGAGTAGTGACCAGAGACTCGACGAGAATGTGTTGAGGAATCAGTTGTCTCGATCTAATATAATGGTTTGTGGTATCCCAAAATGTACTCACACTCGTTCAAAGAAGATCTTGGCAATGGCCTACGTTGTGATGCTCTTCTTGCAGGTGTCCAAAATCACCATCTTAGAAAAGTGATCAACAACCACAAAAACACAGTCATTTCCTCGATTGGTGGATGGAAGGCCTGACATGTAGTCCATTGAGATGGATTCCCAGGGCTTGTCGAGGGTAGGCAGAGGGGTGTACAGGCCTTGTTTCTTAGTGGCCAATTTGGCAATAGCGTAGGCAGTGCAGGACCTGATGTACTTGTTGACATCCTGTCAAATTTTCAGACAGTATAAATGTCGTTGCATCACTTCCACTGTCTTTTCTACACTGAAGTTCCCTTCCACCCAGATGTAATGGGCTTCCCAAATCAGCTTCATGCACTCGCTTGATGGAACACAGAGATGGCCCAGATGGCATAGCATCTCATCCTCAATATGGAAATTAGTGACAGTTGTGTTTACACCCAACATTTGGTAGGTGGTGGAAAAGTTAGGATATTTCTCATGGAATTGGATCCATTCAGAGGTCTCGTGGATGCAAGAGCATCTCACTGTGGTGAGTGTCGCGACTGGAGGTTGGTTGAGGCAATCAGCGATGCGGTTGGTACTTCATGTCTTATACTTGATGTTGAGGTGGAATTGTTGCAAGTATGTGGACCACTTTTGATGTCAGTCATTCTGCAATTTGCCTTGTGTCTGCATGAACTGTAGCAGCTTATGATCATTGTGGATGACTGTCTCCTTCCCGAGAATGTAATGTCTCCATTGGCGGCAAGCTTGCACAATGGAGTACATTTTTTTGTCGTAAGTAGGGTACTTACGGACAACATCTGATAGTGTCTCACTATGATAGGCCACGAGGTGGTCGTGCTGAGTGAGAATTGCACCCACAACATAGTCTGAAGCATCTTTCTCGATCTCAAAGGGTTGTTGCAGGTTGGGTAATGAAAGCATTATGGTTGAGCACAGGCATTACTTCAAATAATCGAATGTTTTTTGTTGGGATAGGCACCATACAAAATTTTACTTACCACTACCCCTAGTTACTTGGTTGAGGGCCCATGCAATATGGGAGAATCCCAACATGAACCTGCTATAGAAATTGGTAAGGCCTAATAAGCTATGAAGCTCAGAGAGCGTGGTTGGGGTTGGCCAGTCATGGATGACCTGGATCTTGGCTGGATCCACATGCACACCATGCTTATCAAAAATGTATCATAGGTACTGGAAACTGTCCATGCCGAAGGAGCATTTTTCCAAGTTTGCATATAGCTTGTGTTGCTGCAGAGTGTGCAGAACCTGTTGAATATGTTGCAAGTTTTCTGCCCAAGTCTTGTTGTAGATGAGGATGTCATCCAAATACACCACTACAAAATAATTAGTGAAAGGCCATAAAATATCGTCCTTCATCCTCATGATAGTTGCGTGTGCATTTGTCAAACCAAAGGTGTTGGCCCTTGACCAAGTTTTGAGGATTCTTGGTCATGTTTGACCTAATTTTGGGACTTCGACAGGCTGTCAAAGGCGAGATGAAGTGGATATCACGGGAGCTCGGCCCATTTTAGGGCCCTTTTTGGGATTCATGATTATGTAATGGGTATGGGATGACGGCCCATGGGTTTACCCATGATTAGGCCTATTTTGTAATGTATAAATAAGTAGCTAAGTGATGTAAGAAAGGGGGAAAGAGACCTAGTAGGCCAGTGTGCTAAGTGCTAGAGTTGGATCTATGTGATCAAGATTTGTAAGTGCTTTGTGCATACTATGTGAGGCTTGCAAGGCTAGTGCAAGTAACTGTAAGAGACTGTGTGAAGGCTTGGTGTTGTACCCTAGCTAGAAGGAGGATCTGGCAGAGTGCATGCAGATCTCCTATCTTCTGTGGAGTAGAACTTGGATGTTATGTGCCTGTAAGAAGCTTGACCAAAGATAATAAAGAAGAGAAGAGTTGGTGAACATAGCCCTAGGGTGGGAGTGAACCACGTACATGTTGTTGCTATGCTTTGTGCAATGTATTGATGTGTTTATGTGTTTGCTTGCTTAGCGCTTTAATATAGATGAATGATAGATAGATCTATTGATGCTTAGTGCTTAATAATATGGATGGATATTAAATCTGACTTACGTACACATGCTTAGTGCTTAAGTACCTTAGATATGAATGAATACTGTGTTGTTTTGTAATTAGGGTTTTACTTGCGATGTGAATAAAGGGTTAAAGACTATTGAATATTAACTGTTGAGTGCTTTGTTAAGTGATAGAATCATAGATCTGTGTCCCAGCTAAGGTTGCATACATCTAAGTCCTGCAACCACCCCTGCCTCTACCTCGGGTGAGACTTCATCTGCTTCGCAAGTGTTGCTGAAAGAGCCAATAGTTAGGGTTTTGTTGGTGTGATGTTGTAGCATTGAACTCTGGGTCTACCCCTGTGCCAACAAATGGTTCCGTTGCCGGGACCTGAAACTGTGATTGTTGGGAACTGAGGAAAAAGAAACTTTATGAGAAGATCTGACCTGAAATTGTGAGAGCTCTATGCATAGATCTTTCGCTATAGTGTGCAGTATTCTACTCGATCTATGAAGCTTTGTGCTAAGAAAAGAAGTCTGATTTGAAGAAAAGAGGTAAGATCTGAACGCTTTGTGCTCTGATAAAGGTAAGAATAGTGAAAAGTTCTAGATCTGGAAGCTTTGTGCTCTATTGAAGATAAGATTAGTGGAAATTTTTGTTTCTAAAGTATGGATCTAGGTATGTTTGATAAGATTTGTCCTAGCTTGAAAACTAGGGCACTAATAGAAGAAAGAAGATTTGGTATGAGTAGATCTGATAAGAATAGTGAAAGATATGTTATCCCTATGCATAGAGAGAATGTTTGGACTAACAAATGGATACAGGACCCTAGAAAGAATTTGTTGCAGGTTAGCTACCAAAATCCTAGCGCGCAGTACAGGAGAGGCCGGGGATCATTTAAAAGAAAGAGAGGATTAACCCTTTGTTACAGTTGCAGAAGACCGGGACATCTGGCTAAGGAATTCCCTGTTAGAGACCTAGTTGTCTCTATTGCAAAGCTATGGACCATGAAGTATTGGATTGCCCTAGAATGATTCCTAAGGTTGAAAGGATGAATATGATATAAGAAGACCACGAGAAAGGTCAAGCAACTGAGATTATGGCAGAACCCCATGAGATTATGACAGAACCCCAAAAAGAATCAGAAAAAGTATTGCTACAGATGAAAGAAACCCTGAATGACCACCGACATATCAACTTATCAGAGATCTTCAAGGAAAAAGAGTGCATTGAAACAAGAATAGGATACTTCGACATTGACTGTGTTCTGGATGAGGAAACACCGGTGAATATCATGACAGAAAGAACTTGGAAACTTTTAGGGGAGCCTGCTATGATTCCTTCATTGGGAGGAATAGGATTACTTGGAGGAAAGTTGATAACCCTATGTGGAAGACTTACCCAAATATCTATGAGTGCTCATGGAACTTTGAAAGAGGAAGAATTTGAAGTTGTTAAATTTATTGAGAACAATGCTCCATTTGCTATGTTACTAAGAAAACCTTGGATTGAAGAAGATCGGGTCATAAGAAAAGAAGAAGAAGCCTTAGAACAAAAGAAGCAAGAGTTGAAATATTTCATGACTAGGAGGATCACACACTTGATTGAAGAACAGGAGAATCGAGTGAAGCTATTTAAAACCAGAGACTTGGATGTCGAAGTGGGAAGAACACTAGAAGACCCACAGAAGATTGAAGTACCTATTCCAGATACAGATGAAGTATTACCCTTGATTTCTAGGAAATAATCTCAACAGTGCGAAGTTACTCTTCCAAAAGAAGATAAGAATCAGAATGAAAAAAGGAATTTCGAGACGAAACTCACTGGAAAAAAGGCTAGAAAACTAAGTAAGAAGAGAGCTAAGATCGAAAAGTTACAGAAGGTTCCAAAAGGAACTTTGCAGAAGGAAAATTTACAAAATGTGCACTTTGTCGGGATATCAGAACTGCGTCACATGGCACTTCGCCATGGTGAAGCAATATAGCCATTGGAAATAGTATAACCGTTAGACCGACGACCCAAATGGGTAGAAAGGCATTTATGGTCAGAAATTTTGCCACCAAACTGTTGGGACCACGCCATAACGGACAAAACTAAGTTAATGAATGCTTCACACTCGTTGCAAGAGATCCGTTATCGAGTTATCTATTTATCCTGTTGTGCCACGCAACGAGAACACTTTTGCCAACCATGACTATTTGAGCCCGCAGAATAGTTGATTTTTCACAGTGATCATAGCGCTATTGCCATCCATCCCATTGCATTGAATAGTTACTCTTCAAACCCAAGATATTCAACCACAAGCCTGTATGTCCAAAGAACTTAGCACACTCGAAGAGTTCATGAAGGAAGTACTCATCGACCTCATGACTGAGAGAGTCATGTCTGAAAGAGTGATGTCTATGGGTGTACATCCATCCAACTCCGCTGACTAGCTGATGTGGTCAAAGCTCGCCTTCGTCACGCATAAGAAGAAATAGAACAAGCCACCTAGGCCTTGAACCAAGTGCAAGGCGTAATCATAGAACAATGCAGAGTTGCAGAACAGGAGAAGGTTGCTCTCCAGGCAAAGTTTGAAGAAGAGAAAGAATAGATGCAACAAGAAAAAGAACAGTTTCTTGCAGAGAAACTCAAAGTGAAAGAAGCAGTCAACAGAGCACTCCACTCTATGATAGGATTAGAACCACAGGAAGAAGACCGAGTCACACATCAAGTAGAGCAGCTCGCAGAAGCTACAACAACGAATAGTAGACTTAGAGCTCTACACCGTACCAGACACCCCGTGGGATGCAAGGGATCAAAGAGAAGCAACTGCTCGAAGTGTAGTTGAAAGAATAAAAGTCCTTGCCCTGGAATGCAAGCAACTGAATGATCGCAGTGCCCAGACGTATGAGTGACTCACTGAGAATCCAGAATTGAAGGCACTAGACTCACAACTAAAGGAAGTAAAGCAGCAAGAAGAGACAATACATGCGAAGTTGAGGCCCCTATCAGCTGTGGAAAGAATGAAGAGATCCCAAGAGCAGCACACTGCCCAGCAGCAGGTCCACACTATTCAGAGCAAAGTTATGGAAGTAACTCAGAGGCTCCAACTTGTACAGGAAGAGGCTTAGCAATCGTTCACATAGATCGAAGGTCGATGAGCGGAACTGGAGAAGGTCGTCACTGCAGCTGAACAACGCCTAGAGGGACCTGTCAACGAAGCATTCATACAAGAGTTTGCTAAATAGGAGGTCGTAGCACAACAACAAGTCGAAGCAGCTCGAGGCTTTTGAATCAGAGCTAATTAGATCAGAGTGACTCGAGACGAGTCACAGATGAGTGTTGGGGGCCTGTTGGCCCTTGACCAAGTTTTGAGGATTCTTGGTCATGTTTGACCTAATTTTGGGACTTCAACGGGCTGTCGAAGGTGGAGCGCAAGATGAAGCAGAGATCGCGTGAGCTCGGCCCCTTTTAAGGACCTTTTTGGATTTGGGATTATGTAATGGGTATGGGATGACGACCCATGGGTTTACCCATGATTAGGCCTATTTTGTAATGTATAAATAAGTAGCTAAGCGATGTAAGAAAGGGGGAAAGAGACCTAGTAGGCCAGTGTGCTAAGTGCTAGAGTTGGATCTATGTGATCAAGAGTTGTAAGTGCTTTGTGCATATTGTGTGAGGCTTGCCAGGCTAGTGCAAGTAATTGTAAGAGACTGTGTGAAGGCTTGGTGCTATACCCTAGGTAGAAGAAGGAGGATCTGGCGGATTGCGCGTAAATCTCTTGTCTTTTGTGGAGTAGAACTTGGATGCTATGTGCCTGTAAGAAGCTTGACCAAAGATAATAAAGAAGAGATGAGTTGGTGGGCATAGCCCCAGGGTGGGGGTGAACCACATACATGTTGTGTTGCTATGCTTTGTGCGATGTATTGATGTGTTTATGTATTTTCTTTCTTAGTGCTTTAATACAGATGATAGATAGATAGATCTGTTGATGCTTAGTGCTTAATAATATGGATGGATGTTAAATCTGACTTACGTACACATGCTTAGTGCTTAAATACCTTAGATCTGAATGAATATTGCATTGTTCTGTAATTAGGGTTTTACTTGCAATGTGAATAAAGGATTAAAGACTAATGAATATTAACTTTTGAGTGATTTGTTAAGTGCTAGAATCACAAATCTGTGTCCCAGCTAAGGTTGCAGACATCCGAGTCATGCAACCACCCCTACCTCTACCTCGAGTGAGACTTCACCTACTTCACAGGTGTTGTTGAAAGGGCCGATAGTTAGGGTTTTGTTGGTGCATTGTTGTAGCGTTGAACCCTGGGTATGCCCCTGTGCCAACAAAAGGTCATGACCATTAATTCAAAAATACCTTCTTTTGACTTGAAGGTAGTCTTCCATACATCAGTCTGCTCGATTAGGACCTGATGGTAACCAGACTTCAGATCAATCTTACTGAAGTTGTTGGCCCTTGACCAAGTTTTGAGGATCCTTGGTCAAGTTTGACCTACTTTTAGGACTTCGACAGGATATTGAAGGCAGAGCGCAAGTCGAAGCAGAGATCGCGGGATCTCGACCCCTTTTTAGGGCCTTTTGGGTTTTGGGATTATGTAACGGGTATGGGGATGTCAGCCCATGGGTTTACCCATGTTTAGGCCTCTTTTGTAATGTATAAATAGAAAGCTAGCCGATGTAAGTGTGTGTGTATGTATTCTAAGTGCAAAGGCACAAGTGTGTGATACCAAGTGCTAAGTGCAAGTAGTAGTGTACATGTTTTGTGCATGCCGTGTGAAACTTGCAAGGCTAAGTGCAAGTGACTATAAGAGATTGAGTAGAAGCTTTGTGTTGTAACCTAGCTTAGGGAAGGAGGATATGGTGAGGTGCGCACAGACCTCCTGTCTTATGCAGAGTAGGATCTTGTGGCTCTATGCATGTAGTTGATTGACCGAAGATAATAAAAGAGAAGAAGAGTTGGTGGACGTATCCCCAGGCTAGGGGTGAACCACGTATATCTTGTGTTGCTATGCTTTGTGCGATGTATTGATGTGTTTATGTGTTTACTTGCTTAAGTACTTTGATATAGATGAATGATAGATAGATCTGTTAATGTTTTGTGCTTAATAATATGGATGAATGCTAGATGTAACCTATGTGAATGTGCTTAGTGGACGTATTCCCAGGCTAGGGGTGAACCACGTATATCATGTGTTGCTATGCTTTGTGCGATGTATTGATGTGTTTATGTGTTTACTTGCTTAAGTACTGTGATATAGATGAATGATAGATAGATCTGTTAATGTTTTATGCTTAATAATATGGATGAATGCTAGATGTAACCTATGTGAATGTGCTTAGTGCTTGAATAGGCTAGATCTGGGTGAAAACTGAGGTGCTCTGTAATTAGGGTTTTATCTACGAAGTAGATACTGGTTAAATACTAATGAACTATAACTGCTAAGTTCTTTGTTAAGGTGTTGTAATCATAGATCGGTGTCCCAGCTAAGGTTGTAGACATTTGAGTCCTGCAACCGCCCCTGCATCTACCTCGGGAGAGACTTCATCTGCTTTGCAGGTGTTGCCGAAAGGGTCGGTAGTTAGGGTTTTGTTGGTGCGTTGTTGTAGTGTTGAACCCTGGGTCTGCCCCTGTGCCAACAAATTGTTCCGTTGCCGGGACTTGAAACTATGATTGCTAGGAACTGAAGAAAAGAAATCTTTGTGCGTAGATATGTTGCTTTAGTGCGCAGTAGTCTACTTAACTTGTGAAGCTCTATGCTAAGAAGAAAAGTCAGATCTGAAGAAAAGAGGTAAGATCTAAAGGTTGTGTGCTTTGTTAAAGGTAAGAACAGTGAAAAATTTTGATTGAAAAAGGAAAGATAAGTGGAAATTTTTGTTTCAAGAGTATGGATCTAGGTATGTTTGATAAATTTTGTCCTACCTTGAAAAGTAGGGTACAATTAGATGGAAGAAGGTTTTATATGAGTAGATATGATAAAAATAATGAAAGATATGTTATTCATATGCATAGATAGAATGTATGGACTAACAAATGGATGCAGGAACCTAGAAAGAATTTTTTGCAGGATAGCTACTATGATCCTAGTGCATAGTACAGGAAAGGTTGGGGATCATTTCAAAGAAAGAGAAGATTAACTATTTGTTATAATTGCATAAGACCGAGACATCTTGTTAAGGAATGGCCTGGTAGAAGACCTAGTTGTCTTTGTTGTCAAGCTATGGATCATGAAGTTTTGGATTGCCCTAGAATGATTGCTAAGGTTGAAAGAATGAATATGAGACAAGAAAACCCTGAGGAAGATCAAGAAACTAAGACCACAACAGGACCCCAGAAAGAATTAGAAACTGTATTGCTGCAAATGAAAGAAACTCTGAATGATCACAGAAATATCAAATTATCAGAGATCTTCAAAGAAAAAGAGTGCATAGAAACAAGAATAGGAGACTTCGACATAGACTGTGTTCTAGATGAGGAAACACAGGTGAATATTATGACAGAAAGAACCTGGTAAATTTTAGGAAAGCCTGCTATGATTCCTTCATTAGAAGGAATAGGATTATTTAGAGGAAAGTTGATAGCCCTATGTGGAAAACTCACCCAGATATTTATGAGTGCTCATGGAACTACGACAGAGGAAGATTTTGAGGTTGTTAAATTTATTGAGAACAACACCCCATTTTCTATGTTATTAGGAAAACCCTGGATTGAAATAAATCAGACCAAAATAAAAGAAGAGGAAGTCTTAGAACAAAAGAAGCAAGAATTAAAATATTTCATGACTATAAGGATAACACACTTGATTGAAGAACAAAAGAATATATCAAAGCTATTTAAAACTAGAAACTTGGATGTAGAAGTTGAACAAACACAAGAAGATTCACAGAAGAACGGTGCACCTACCCTAGACAGAGAAGAAGTATTTCCCTTGAACCCTACGAAAGAATCTCAACAGTGCGAAGTTACTATACCAAAAGGAGATAAGGATCGGAATGGGAAGAGGAACCCAGTAATGCATATCACAGGGAAAAAGGCAAAAAGCTCAGTAAGAAGAAAGCAAAGCTAGAAAAACTGATGGAGGTTCTCGAGGGGACTTCGTAGAGGGAAGGTTTGAAAAACTGGAACTTCATCTGGATATCAGAATAGCACATGGCACTTCGCCATGGTGGAGCGATATAGCCGTTGAAATCATTATAACCATTAGCCCGACACCCCGAATGGTTAGAACAACAGTTATGACCAAAAATCTCACCTTCGGACCGTTGGGACCGCGTCGTAACGGACAAAACTGCATTGATGAAGGCCTCTTGTCCATTAGAGAAGATCCGTTACATCGTTGTCCACTTATTCCATCGACTGTTGCACTGAGAAAAGTTTTATGAATTATATCTGAGCAACAAGAGAACTCATTGCTACTTCGTTGTGTTTATTGAGATCGACACATGTGTTAGCGTTAGAAGTCACTCCTGGATTGCTTGCAGGAGCAAAGCCTAACGCCCATCAGTTTTATGTCACGATTTGTTTATAAAGGGTGATCAAATGGAGATAATGGCTCCAGGAGGTATCACTCTAACTCAGAGACTGAGTC
>ML789761.1:324543-348730 GCA_009831015.1 Picea engelmannii | reverse complement strand
GCTCAATGAACCGGGTGGCTTTGTCAACTTCAGTTTAAGCATGGGACGAGTTTGCCTGGGTGGCCGCAAGGGGTAGTGCAACATCCATGGGACCCAATGGTTGAAATCCCAACCCCACCTGAAAGGGGTTGTGGTTGGTTGAGCTATGTATGGATTTCTTGTAGTTATGATAACCATAGGGAATACTCTCATCCCATGTGTGGGGGTGCTTAGAATTGTACATGCACAGGATATGCACAATCATCTGGTTGATGACCTTGGTTTGGCCATCCATTTAGGGGTGGAAGGTAGTGGATTTGGTGAGCTTGGTGTTGAGTAGTGACCAGAGACTCGACGAGAATGTGTTGAGGAATCAGTTGTCTCGATCTAATATAATGGTTTGTGGTATCCCAAAATGTACTCACACTCGTTCAAAGAAGATCTTGGCAATGGCCTACGTTGTGATGCTCTTCTTGCAGGTGTCCAAAATCACCATCTTAGAAAAGTGATCAACAACCACAAAAACACAGTCATTTCCTCGATTGGTGGATGGAAGGCCTGACATGTAGTCCATTGAGATGGATTCCCAGGGCTTGTCGAGGGTAGGCAGAGGGGTGTACAGGCCTTGTTTCTTAGTGGCCAATTTGGCAATAGCGTAGGCAGTGCAGGACCTGATGTACTTGTTGACATCCTGTCAAATTTTCAGACAGTATAAATGTCGTTGCATCACTTCCACTGTCTTTTCTACACTGAAGTTCCCTTCCACCCAGATGTAATGGGCTTCCCAAATCAGCTTCATGCACTCGCTTGATGGAACACAGAGATGGCCCAGATGGCATAGCATCTCATCCTCAATATGGAAATTAGTGACAGTTGTGTTTACACCCAACATTTGGTAGGTGGTGGAAAAGTTAGGATATTTCTCATGGAATTGGATCCATTCAGAGGTCTCGTGGATGCAAGAGCATCTCACTGTGGTGAGTGTCGCGACTGGAGGTTGGTTGAGGCAATCAGCGATGCGGTTGGTACTTCATGTCTTATACTTGATGTTGAGGTGGAATTGTTGCAAGTATGTGGACCACTTTTGATGTCAGTCATTCTGCAATTTGCCTTGTGTCTGCATGAACTGTAGCAGCTTATGATCATTGTGGATGACTGTCTCCTTCCCGAGAATGTAATGTCTCCATTGGCGGCAAGCTTGCACAATGGAGTACATTTTTTTGTCGTAAGTAGGGTACTTACGGACAACATCTGATAGTGTCTCACTATGATAGGCCACGAGGTGGTCGTGCTGAGTGAGAATTGCACCCACAACATAGTCTGAAGCATCTTTCTCGATCTCAAAGGGTTGTTGCAGGTTGGGTAATGAAAGCATTATGGTTGAGCACAGGCATTACTTCAAATAATCGAATGTTTTTTGTTGGGATAGGCACCATACAAAATTTTACTTACCACTACCCCTAGTTACTTGGTTGAGGGCCCATGCAATATGGGAGAATCCCAACATGAACCTGCTATAGAAATTGGTAAGGCCTAATAAGCTATGAAGCTCAGAGAGCGTGGTTGGGGTTGGCCAGTCATGGATGACCTGGATCTTGGCTGGATCCACATGCACACCATGCTTATCAAAAATGTATCATAGGTACTGGAAACTGTCCATGCCGAAGGAGCATTTTTCCAAGTTTGCATATAGCTTGTGTTGCTGCAGAGTGTGCAGAACCTGTTGAATATGTTGCAAGTTTTCTGCCCAAGTCTTGTTGTAGATGAGGATGTCATCCAAATACACCACTACAAAATAATTAGTGAAAGGCCATAAAATATCGTCCTTCATCCTCATGATAGTTGCGTGTGCATTTGTCAAACCAAAGGTGTTGGCCCTTGACCAAGTTTTGAGGATTCTTGGTCATGTTTGACCTAATTTTGGGACTTCGACAGGCTGTCAAAGGCGAGATGAAGTGGATATCACGGGAGCTCGGCCCATTTTAGGGCCCTTTTTGGGATTCATGATTATGTAATGGGTATGGGATGACGGCCCATGGGTTTACCCATGATTAGGCCTATTTTGTAATGTATAAATAAGTAGCTAAGTGATGTAAGAAAGGGGGAAAGAGACCTAGTAGGCCAGTGTGCTAAGTGCTAGAGTTGGATCTATGTGATCAAGATTTGTAAGTGCTTTGTGCATACTATGTGAGGCTTGCAAGGCTAGTGCAAGTAACTGTAAGAGACTGTGTGAAGGCTTGGTGTTGTACCCTAGCTAGAAGGAGGATCTGGCAGAGTGCATGCAGATCTCCTATCTTCTGTGGAGTAGAACTTGGATGTTATGTGCCTGTAAGAAGCTTGACCAAAGATAATAAAGAAGAGAAGAGTTGGTGAACATAGCCCTAGGGTGGGAGTGAACCACGTACATGTTGTTGCTATGCTTTGTGCAATGTATTGATGTGTTTATGTGTTTGCTTGCTTAGCGCTTTAATATAGATGAATGATAGATAGATCTATTGATGCTTAGTGCTTAATAATATGGATGGATATTAAATCTGACTTACGTACACATGCTTAGTGCTTAAGTACCTTAGATATGAATGAATACTGTGTTGTTTTGTAATTAGGGTTTTACTTGCGATGTGAATAAAGGGTTAAAGACTATTGAATATTAACTGTTGAGTGCTTTGTTAAGTGATAGAATCATAGATCTGTGTCCCAGCTAAGGTTGCATACATCTAAGTCCTGCAACCACCCCTGCCTCTACCTCGGGTGAGACTTCATCTGCTTCGCAAGTGTTGCTGAAAGAGCCAATAGTTAGGGTTTTGTTGGTGTGATGTTGTAGCATTGAACTCTGGGTCTACCCCTGTGCCAACAAATGGTTCCGTTGCCGGGACCTGAAACTGTGATTGTTGGGAACTGAGGAAAAAGAAACTTTATGAGAAGATCTGACCTGAAATTGTGAGAGCTCTATGCATAGATCTTTCGCTATAGTGTGCAGTATTCTACTCGATCTATGAAGCTTTGTGCTAAGAAAAGAAGTCTGATTTGAAGAAAAGAGGTAAGATCTGAACGCTTTGTGCTCTGATAAAGGTAAGAATAGTGAAAAGTTCTAGATCTGGAAGCTTTGTGCTCTATTGAAGATAAGATTAGTGGAAATTTTTGTTTCTAAAGTATGGATCTAGGTATGTTTGATAAGATTTGTCCTAGCTTGAAAACTAGGGCACTAATAGAAGAAAGAAGATTTGGTATGAGTAGATCTGATAAGAATAGTGAAAGATATGTTATCCCTATGCATAGAGAGAATGTTTGGACTAACAAATGGATACAGGACCCTAGAAAGAATTTGTTGCAGGTTAGCTACCAAAATCCTAGCGCGCAGTACAGGAGAGGCCGGGGATCATTTAAAAGAAAGAGAGGATTAACCCTTTGTTACAGTTGCAGAAGACCGGGACATCTGGCTAAGGAATTCCCTGTTAGAGACCTAGTTGTCTCTATTGCAAAGCTATGGACCATGAAGTATTGGATTGCCCTAGAATGATTCCTAAGGTTGAAAGGATGAATATGATATAAGAAGACCACGAGAAAGGTCAAGCAACTGAGATTATGGCAGAACCCCATGAGATTATGACAGAACCCCAAAAAGAATCAGAAAAAGTATTGCTACAGATGAAAGAAACCCTGAATGACCACCGACATATCAACTTATCAGAGATCTTCAAGGAAAAAGAGTGCATTGAAACAAGAATAGGATACTTCGACATTGACTGTGTTCTGGATGAGGAAACACCGGTGAATATCATGACAGAAAGAACTTGGAAACTTTTAGGGGAGCCTGCTATGATTCCTTCATTGGGAGGAATAGGATTACTTGGAGGAAAGTTGATAACCCTATGTGGAAGACTTACCCAAATATCTATGAGTGCTCATGGAACTTTGAAAGAGGAAGAATTTGAAGTTGTTAAATTTATTGAGAACAATGCTCCATTTGCTATGTTACTAAGAAAACCTTGGATTGAAGAAGATCGGGTCATAAGAAAAGAAGAAGAAGCCTTAGAACAAAAGAAGCAAGAGTTGAAATATTTCATGACTAGGAGGATCACACACTTGATTGAAGAACAGGAGAATCGAGTGAAGCTATTTAAAACCAGAGACTTGGATGTCGAAGTGGGAAGAACACTAGAAGACCCACAGAAGATTGAAGTACCTATTCCAGATACAGATGAAGTATTACCCTTGATTTCTAGGAAATAATCTCAACAGTGCGAAGTTACTCTTCCAAAAGAAGATAAGAATCAGAATGAAAAAAGGAATTTCGAGACGAAACTCACTGGAAAAAAGGCTAGAAAACTAAGTAAGAAGAGAGCTAAGATCGAAAAGTTACAGAAGGTTCCAAAAGGAACTTTGCAGAAGGAAAATTTACAAAATGTGCACTTTGTCGGGATATCAGAACTGCGTCACATGGCACTTCGCCATGGTGAAGCAATATAGCCATTGGAAATAGTATAACCGTTAGACCGACGACCCAAATGGGTAGAAAGGCATTTATGGTCAGAAATTTTGCCACCAAACTGTTGGGACCACGCCATAACGGACAAAACTAAGTTAATGAATGCTTCACACTCGTTGCAAGAGATCCGTTATCGAGTTATCTATTTATCCTGTTGTGCCACGCAACGAGAACACTTTTGCCAACCATGACTATTTGAGCCCGCAGAATAGTTGATTTTTCACAGTGATCATAGCGCTATTGCCATCCATCCCATTGCATTGAATAGTTACTCTTCAAACCCAAGATATTCAACCACAAGCCTGTATGTCCAAAGAACTTAGCACACTCGAAGAGTTCATGAAGGAAGTACTCATCGACCTCATGACTGAGAGAGTCATGTCTGAAAGAGTGATGTCTATGGGTGTACATCCATCCAACTCCGCTGACTAGCTGATGTGGTCAAAGCTCGCCTTCGTCACGCATAAGAAGAAATAGAACAAGCCACCTAGGCCTTGAACCAAGTGCAAGGCGTAATCATAGAACAATGCAGAGTTGCAGAACAGGAGAAGGTTGCTCTCCAGGCAAAGTTTGAAGAAGAGAAAGAATAGATGCAACAAGAAAAAGAACAGTTTCTTGCAGAGAAACTCAAAGTGAAAGAAGCAGTCAACAGAGCACTCCACTCTATGATAGGATTAGAACCACAGGAAGAAGACCGAGTCACACATCAAGTAGAGCAGCTCGCAGAAGCTACAACAACGAATAGTAGACTTAGAGCTCTACACCGTACCAGACACCCCGTGGGATGCAAGGGATCAAAGAGAAGCAACTGCTCGAAGTGTAGTTGAAAGAATAAAAGTCCTTGCCCTGGAATGCAAGCAACTGAATGATCGCAGTGCCCAGACGTATGAGTGACTCACTGAGAATCCAGAATTGAAGGCACTAGACTCACAACTAAAGGAAGTAAAGCAGCAAGAAGAGACAATACATGCGAAGTTGAGGCCCCTATCAGCTGTGGAAAGAATGAAGAGATCCCAAGAGCAGCACACTGCCCAGCAGCAGGTCCACACTATTCAGAGCAAAGTTATGGAAGTAACTCAGAGGCTCCAACTTGTACAGGAAGAGGCTTAGCAATCGTTCACATAGATCGAAGGTCGATGAGCGGAACTGGAGAAGGTCGTCACTGCAGCTGAACAACGCCTAGAGGGACCTGTCAACGAAGCATTCATACAAGAGTTTGCTAAATAGGAGGTCGTAGCACAACAACAAGTCGAAGCAGCTCGAGGCTTTTGAATCAGAGCTAATTAGATCAGAGTGACTCGAGACGAGTCACAGATGAGTGTTGGGGGCCTGTTGGCCCTTGACCAAGTTTTGAGGATTCTTGGTCATGTTTGACCTAATTTTGGGACTTCAACGGGCTGTCGAAGGTGGAGCGCAAGATGAAGCAGAGATCGCGTGAGCTCGGCCCCTTTTAAGGACCTTTTTGGATTTGGGATTATGTAATGGGTATGGGATGACGACCCATGGGTTTACCCATGATTAGGCCTATTTTGTAATGTATAAATAAGTAGCTAAGCGATGTAAGAAAGGGGGAAAGAGACCTAGTAGGCCAGTGTGCTAAGTGCTAGAGTTGGATCTATGTGATCAAGAGTTGTAAGTGCTTTGTGCATATTGTGTGAGGCTTGCCAGGCTAGTGCAAGTAATTGTAAGAGACTGTGTGAAGGCTTGGTGCTATACCCTAGGTAGAAGAAGGAGGATCTGGCGGATTGCGCGTAAATCTCTTGTCTTTTGTGGAGTAGAACTTGGATGCTATGTGCCTGTAAGAAGCTTGACCAAAGATAATAAAGAAGAGATGAGTTGGTGGGCATAGCCCCAGGGTGGGGGTGAACCACATACATGTTGTGTTGCTATGCTTTGTGCGATGTATTGATGTGTTTATGTATTTTCTTTCTTAGTGCTTTAATACAGATGATAGATAGATAGATCTGTTGATGCTTAGTGCTTAATAATATGGATGGATGTTAAATCTGACTTACGTACACATGCTTAGTGCTTAAATACCTTAGATCTGAATGAATATTGCATTGTTCTGTAATTAGGGTTTTACTTGCAATGTGAATAAAGGATTAAAGACTAATGAATATTAACTTTTGAGTGATTTGTTAAGTGCTAGAATCACAAATCTGTGTCCCAGCTAAGGTTGCAGACATCCGAGTCATGCAACCACCCCTACCTCTACCTCGAGTGAGACTTCACCTACTTCACAGGTGTTGTTGAAAGGGCCGATAGTTAGGGTTTTGTTGGTGCATTGTTGTAGCGTTGAACCCTGGGTATGCCCCTGTGCCAACAAAAGGTCATGACCATTAATTCAAAAATACCTTCTTTTGACTTGAAGGTAGTCTTCCATACATCAGTCTGCTCGATTAGGACCTGATGGTAACCAGACTTCAGATCAATCTTACTGAAGTTGTTGGCCCTTGACCAAGTTTTGAGGATCCTTGGTCAAGTTTGACCTACTTTTAGGACTTCGACAGGATATTGAAGGCAGAGCGCAAGTCGAAGCAGAGATCGCGGGATCTCGACCCCTTTTTAGGGCCTTTTGGGTTTTGGGATTATGTAACGGGTATGGGGATGTCAGCCCATGGGTTTACCCATGTTTAGGCCTCTTTTGTAATGTATAAATAGAAAGCTAGCCGATGTAAGTGTGTGTGTATGTATTCTAAGTGCAAAGGCACAAGTGTGTGATACCAAGTGCTAAGTGCAAGTAGTAGTGTACATGTTTTGTGCATGCCGTGTGAAACTTGCAAGGCTAAGTGCAAGTGACTATAAGAGATTGAGTAGAAGCTTTGTGTTGTAACCTAGCTTAGGGAAGGAGGATATGGTGAGGTGCGCACAGACCTCCTGTCTTATGCAGAGTAGGATCTTGTGGCTCTATGCATGTAGTTGATTGACCGAAGATAATAAAAGAGAAGAAGAGTTGGTGGACGTATCCCCAGGCTAGGGGTGAACCACGTATATCTTGTGTTGCTATGCTTTGTGCGATGTATTGATGTGTTTATGTGTTTACTTGCTTAAGTACTTTGATATAGATGAATGATAGATAGATCTGTTAATGTTTTGTGCTTAATAATATGGATGAATGCTAGATGTAACCTATGTGAATGTGCTTAGTGGACGTATTCCCAGGCTAGGGGTGAACCACGTATATCATGTGTTGCTATGCTTTGTGCGATGTATTGATGTGTTTATGTGTTTACTTGCTTAAGTACTGTGATATAGATGAATGATAGATAGATCTGTTAATGTTTTATGCTTAATAATATGGATGAATGCTAGATGTAACCTATGTGAATGTGCTTAGTGCTTGAATAGGCTAGATCTGGGTGAAAACTGAGGTGCTCTGTAATTAGGGTTTTATCTACGAAGTAGATACTGGTTAAATACTAATGAACTATAACTGCTAAGTTCTTTGTTAAGGTGTTGTAATCATAGATCGGTGTCCCAGCTAAGGTTGTAGACATTTGAGTCCTGCAACCGCCCCTGCATCTACCTCGGGAGAGACTTCATCTGCTTTGCAGGTGTTGCCGAAAGGGTCGGTAGTTAGGGTTTTGTTGGTGCGTTGTTGTAGTGTTGAACCCTGGGTCTGCCCCTGTGCCAACAAATTGTTCCGTTGCCGGGACTTGAAACTATGATTGCTAGGAACTGAAGAAAAGAAATCTTTGTGCGTAGATATGTTGCTTTAGTGCGCAGTAGTCTACTTAACTTGTGAAGCTCTATGCTAAGAAGAAAAGTCAGATCTGAAGAAAAGAGGTAAGATCTAAAGGTTGTGTGCTTTGTTAAAGGTAAGAACAGTGAAAAATTTTGATTGAAAAAGGAAAGATAAGTGGAAATTTTTGTTTCAAGAGTATGGATCTAGGTATGTTTGATAAATTTTGTCCTACCTTGAAAAGTAGGGTACAATTAGATGGAAGAAGGTTTTATATGAGTAGATATGATAAAAATAATAAAAGATATGTTATTCATATGCATAGATAGAATGTATGGACTAACAAATGGATGCAGGAACCTAGAAAGAATTTTTTGTAGGATAGCTACTATGATCCTAGTGCGTAGTACAGGAAAGGTTGGGGATCATTTCAAAGAAAGAGAAGATTAACTATTTGTTATAATTGCATAAGACCAGGACATCTTGTTAAGGAATGGCCTGGTAGAAGACCTAGTTGTCTTTGTTGTCAAGCTATGGATCATGAAGTTTTGGATTTCCCTAGAATGATTGCTAAGGTTGAAAGAATGAATATGAGACAAGAAAACCCTAAGGAAGATCAAGAAACTAAGACCACAACAGGACCCCAGAAAGAATTAGAAACTGTATTACTGCAAATGAAAGAAACTCTAAATGATCACGGAAATATCAAATTATCAGAGATCTTCAAAGAAAAAGAGTGCATAGAAACAGGAATAGGAGACTTCGACATAGACTGTGTTCTAGATGAGGAAACACAGGTGAATATTATGACAGAAAGAACCTGGTAAAATTTAGGAAAGCCTGCTATGATTCCTTCATTAGAAGGAATAGGATTATTTAGAGGAAAGTTGATAACCCTATGTGGAAAACTCACCCAGATAGTTATGAGTGCTCATGGAACTACGACAGAGGAAGATTTTGAGGTTGTTAAATTTATTGAGAACAACACCCCATTTTCTATGTTATTAGGAAAACCCTGGATTGAAATAAATCAGACCAAAAGAAAAGAAGAGGAAGTCTTAGAACAAAAGAAGCAAGAATTAAAATATTTCATGACTAGAAGGATAACACACTTGATTGAAGAACAGAAGAATAGATCAAAGCTATTTAAAACTAGAAACTTGGATGTAGAAGTTGAACAAACACAAGAAGATTCATAGAAGAACGGTGCACCTACCCCAGACAGAGAAGAAGTATTTCCCTTGAACCATACGAAAGAATCTCAACAGTGCGAAGTTACTATACCAAAAGGAGATAAGGATCAGAATGGGAAGAGGAACCCAGTAATGCATATCACAGGGAAAAAGTCAAAAAGCTCAGTAAGAAGAAAGCAAAGCTAGAAAAACTGATGGAGGTTCTCGAGGGGACTTCACAGAGGGAAGGTTTGAAAAACTGGAACTTCATCTGGATATCAAAATAGCACAACATGGCACTTCGCCATGGTGGAGCGATATAGCCATTGAAATCATTATAACCATTAGCCTGACACCCCGAATGGTTAGAACAACAGTTATGACCAAAAATCTCACCTTTGGAACGTTGGGACCACGTCGTAACGGACAAAACTGCATTGATGAAGGCCTCTTGTCCATTGGAGAAGATCCGTTACATCGTTGTCTACTTATTCCATCGATTGTTGCACTGAGAAAATTTTTACGAATTATATCCGAGCAACAAGAGAACCCATTGCTACTTCGTTGTGTTTATTGAGATCGATACATGTTCCATTGCTTTGAGCATTCATTCATCCACCTTAGTTATCCGATATGAGCGTGTACTTCAGATGAGCTCAGCACCGCAGAGAAAGTTGTTGAAGAAGTTATAATCGACCTTGTCACAGAGAGAGTGATGTCCACAGGAGTTCAAGCTTCATCGACGCGAGGAGTGCAAACCTCCCGGTCAACTGCTCGCGGATTTGGACCATCCTACATTGCAGATGAGAAAATAACCAAGCACAGAGATGACTTAGTGAATGTGAATTCAATCCCGTCTGTTCTACCCGATTACATCCCACCTCTAGCCGGCGCAGTGAATCGTGACAATGTCCCGAGGGACTTCGACTACACAATCATCACGAAGTACCTCCCAAAGGGGATACGCACAGTCAGACTGTAGTTGGAGAGGATTCCAACCCTAAATATCAGTGACTACAATCTAGGGGACCGCAAGACCTACGGAATGCTTGCGCCTCACAAGTACCTGACTAAGATGAAGGGAAAGAGATCGGAGATGATTCCCCAGCCATGGACCGTGAACATCACACAGTCCATTATCCTTAATGTCATGAAAATTCCACATTTTGGAAGGCACGAGGAGGTTAACGCATGCATTAAACTCCTGTTGTCATGCTTCCACGACGGTTATTTATGGTTAGACAAGCGTATTACCGTCGATCTGGCGTTGATCCATAGGATCACCGGATTGAGCATGCAGGGACCCGAACCACATGACTTCTACCCAGGGAAGGCTGCAGATTGTGCCCCGGCACATAAGATTAAAGACATCTATGGCGACATAGATAAGGAGACACGAGGCTACAAGGTAGCCTCCATTCATAAGGGTGCAGTGCACCTCGCTTGCAAGTTGATTGCTGGTAAGATAGTCCGGAAGAACAAACCCACGCAGGTCACATGGTTTGTGGTTGACCTCACAGGAAAGTGCGTGGAGGGATTACAGATGAACTGGGTGAAGTACTTAGTCAACCAGCTAGAAGTCGATTGTCATGAAGCTCATTATTAGGGCTACGAGTTCCACTTTAGCTGGTTGTTGATCCTCGTCGCGTTTATAGCTTGGGAGATGCCAGAAGGTGTGACCTTCCTGGACATCGATCCATTTGAGCCGCTCGCTGTGAAGTTCACCATGCTTTGGTACTCGAGTGACATAGGAAAATAGTGGCAGTCGAATGCAATATTCCATACCTACTACCTGTACCTGAAAAGGGCTATCGAATCGTTCCCTCGGATGACGCCAAACACTCTGGACAGGTTCAGACCCCTCATGAAGTTTCGTGCATATAGGAATTTCATATATATTACCATGCGTGCATATGAGAATAAATAAGAGCTTCAGTCATACTATAAGCTCATATAGGAGGACCTCAAAGAAATCACTAAGGAATGGCCCGCATAGTTCCTTATACCAGTTGCTAAGGCAGAATTGTTTGACCCAAACCTCATTGGAAGCCCGATAGTTACCCGCGAGGAGTATAATGCACCCAGCAGTAGCAGAAGGAAGAAGAATGAAGATGTATAGGAACTAAGCAGTGCCTCAAAAGAGACTGCCTCAGATTCACCTGGTGGAGGAGGAGGTGACGAGGTGGACAAAGAGGAGAAAGAAGAAAAAGCAAGGGAAGAAGATAAGTAGGAGCAAGGCGAAGTAACCCTGCCATGGAACCCCCTTGATGATGCAGATCCATTGAAGAAAAGGAAGGTTTCCCCCACGAAACCTACATAGCGAAAGAAATCCAATGCAAGCAAGTTGACGCTTTAGACTGTCCTCACAATGGATCACTTCGATTTCATCATCACAACCGTATCACATGCTTCATGGGACGTTTTGCAAAACAGTGAAGCCAAGAAAGAAGCCTTGTATGATAAAATCGTGACAGAGCTAAGAGGGGTACAACAGGCCCTTCACTCCAGCCGCAAAGTATCCACTGTTCCCCCGACATCAAAAGAACCAGAGTTGGGAGATGAGCCTGCCCAACTTCGCAGACTAGCTGATGTGATTGAAGCCTGCCTTCATCGGGCGCAAGAAGAGAAAGAACAGGCCACAGTGGCCCTGAAGCAAGCACAAGAAGAAATGGTAGAGCAATGTCAAGTTGCACAAAAGGAGAAAGAGGACCTTCAAGCCAAGTTTGAAGAAGATAGGGCGCAAGCCAAGCAAGAAAAAGAACAATTGCTCATAGAACAACTTGAAGTCAAAGAAGCAGTCGACAGAGCACTTCGCTCTATGACAGGCTTAAAGCCAAAAGCAGAAGACCAAGTGGAGCATCAAGTAGCATAGCTCACAGAAGCTATCCAGCAACTACAACAAAGAATAACATACTTATAGCTTTGCACAGTGCCCAACAGTCCACCAGATGTATGAGATCAAAGAGAAGAAATTGCTTGAAGCGCAATTGAAAGAATCAAGGCCCTCTCCATGGAATGTAAACAACTAATAGATCGCAATGCCCAGACTTATGAGCAACTAACTGAGGATTTTGAATTAAAGGCACTGGAGTCACAACTCTAAGAGGCAAAGAAGCAAGCAGAAACAGTACAGGCGCAGTTGAAGCCCCTGTCAGCAGTCTAAAGGATGAAGCGATCCCAAGAACAATGCAATGCCCAACAGCAAGTCCACACCATTCAGAGAAGAGTAATGGAAGTGACTCAGAGACTCCAACCAATTCATGATGAGGTTGCCAACTATTCGCAGATATTGAAGGTCGAGGAACAGAACTGGATCAAGTCGTCACTACAGTTGAACAACGCTTAGAGGGACCTATCAATGAAGCAGTAATCCAAGAGGTTGTCGAACAAGAGGCCATGGCCCAGATCTACCTAGACCAGAGTGACTGGGGACGAGTCACAAGTGAGTGTTGGGGGCATGTTGGCCCTTAACCAAGTTTTGAGGATCCTTGGTCAGTTTTGACCTACTTTTAGGACTTCGACAGGTTGTTGAAGACAGAGCGCAAGTCGAAGCAGAGATCATGAGCTCTCGACCCCTTTTTAGGGCCTTTTGGGTTTTGGGCTTATGTAACGAGTATGGGGATGTCAGCCCATGGGTTTACCCATGTTTATGCCTCTTTTGTAATGTATAAATAGAAATCTAGGCGATGTGTGTGTTTATGTATGTTGAGTGCAAAAGCACAAGTGTGTGATACCAAGTGTTAAGTGCAAGTAGTAGTGTACTTGCTTTGTGCATGACATGTGAGRCTTGCAAGGCTAAGTGCAAGTGACTATAAGAGATTGAGTAGAAGTTTTGTGCTGTAAAYTAGCTTGGGGAAGGATGATCTGGTGAGGTGCRCGCAGACCTCCTGTCMTATGYGGAGTAGGATCTTGTGGCTCTRTGAATGTAGTTGATTGACCAAAGATAATAAAGGAGAAAWAGAGTTTGTGGACGTATGTTGGCCCTGACCAAGTTTTGGCAGTTTCTTRGTCATGTTGACCTATTTTGGRACTTYGATAGCCTGTCGAAGGAGGAGCGCAAGTCGAAGCGGAGATCATGGGATCTTGGCCCCCTTTTGGGCCCCTTTTTGGGTTTTGGGAATATGTAACGGGAATGGGATGTCGRSCCATGGGTTTACCCATGTTTAGGCCTATTTTGTAATATACATATATAGAAGGATAGGMAATATAGAAAGAGGTCGGTGTGCTAAGTGCAAAAGGAATGGCTAAGTGCTACATCTATGTGATCAAAGGATTGTAAGTTCTCTGTGCATACCGTGTGAGACTTGTAGAACTGAGTGCAAGTCCCTGTGAGAGACTGTAGAAGGCTTGGTGTTGTAACGCAAGGAAGAAGGATCTAGTGAGCTGCGCAGATCTTTTGTCATGTGCGGAGTAAGGGTTTTGAGGCTCTGTGCTTGTAACCAATTGACTGAAGACAATAAAGAAGAAGAGTTGGTGGACGTAGCCCCAGGGTGGGGGTGAACCACGTAAACCCTGTGTTATGTTATTTGTGCTTTGTCTTGATGTATTTACATATTATATGCGAAATTCTCCTATATGTTTAGATAGATCTATTCATGCTTGGTGCTTATTGTATGTTAGAATGTTAGATCTGATTTAGATATTCATGCTTAGTGCTTGATATGCTCATTCTGATCCATTTGTATATGCTAAGTGCTTGAATACTGTAGATTAGTGTGGATGTTGCAAAGCTCTGTCTTATAAGTGAAGTGGTTATTAACTGTATATCGAGGGACTAACGGTGCTAAGTGCTTTAATAAGTAGTATAATCACATATCTGTGTCCCAGCTAAGGTTGCAGACACCCGAGTCTTGCAACCACCCCTGCCTCTACCTCGGGTGAGACTTCATCTGCTTCGCAGGTGTTGCCGAAAGGGCCGGTAGTTAGGGTTTTGTTGGTGCGTTGTTGTAGCGTTGAACCCTAGGTCTGCCCCTGTGCCAACAAATGGTTCTTTTGCTAAGACCTGAAACTGTGATTGCTAGGAACTGAGAAAGAGGAAGCTCTGTGCAAATATTCATCCTAAAATTGTGGAAGCTTTGTGCATAGATTTGTGCCCTAGTGCACAGTATTCTACTTGATCTGTAAAGCTCTGTGCTAAAGAGAGAAGGTCAGATCTGAAAAAAAGAAGCCCAATCTGAAGAAGAGAAGGTTAGATCTGAAGAAAAGAAGCAAGATCTGAATGCTTTGTTCTCTAAGAAAGGTAAAAGTGGAAATTTCTGACTAAAAGAGGTAAGATCTGCAAGCTCTATAATCTGATAAAGGTAAGAATAGTTAAAAGTGTTAGATCTTAAAGCTTTGTGCTCTGTAGAAGTAAGATAAGTGGAAATTTTTGTTTCTAGAATATGGATCTAGGTCTATTTAATAGAGTCTGTCCTAGTTTGAAAGCTAGGTCATTAATAGATGAAAGAAGATTTGATATGAGTAGATCTGATAAGAATAGTGAAAAATATGTTATACCTATGCAAAGAAAGAATGGTTGGACTAATGAATGGATGCAAGATCCTAGAAAGAAATTGTTGTAGGTTAACTCATATGATCCTAGTGCGTAGTACAAAATAAGATGGGGATCACTTAATAGGAAGAGAGGATTAACCCTCTATTACAGTTGCAGAAGGTCGGGACATCTTGCTAAGGAATGCCCTGGTGGAAGATCTAGTTGTCTTTGTTGTAAATCTTTAGACCATGAAGTATTGGATTGCCTTAGAAAGATTGCTAATCTTGGAAGAATGAACTTGAATCAAGAAATCCCTAAGGCAGATCCAAAACCTACGAATGAGCCTCAGAAAAAATCAAAGAAAGCATTGCTACAGATGAAAGAAACCCTGAATGACCATCAACATTTCATCTTATTGAAGATCTTCAAAGAAAAGGAATGCATCGAAGCAAGAATAGGAGACTTCGATATTGACTGTGTTCTAGATAAGGAAACACAGGTGAATATTATGCTAGAGAGAACCTAGGAAGCTATAGGAAGGCCTGTTATGATCCCTTCACTAGGAGGAATAGGTTTATTCAAAGGAAAGCTAGTAAACCTATGTGGAAGGCTCACTCGGATACCTATGACTGTCAATGGAACTTCGATAGAAGAAGACTTTGAGATGATTAAATTTGTTGAAGACAGCGCCCCGTTTACCATGCTAATAGGAAATTCTTGGATTGATAGAAACCAAGCCCAACGAAAGGAAGAAGAAGAATTTTTGGACCAAAAGAAGCAAGAGTTAAAAGACTTTATGACTAGAAGGATCGCACACTTGATTGAGGAACAGGAGAGTAGATCACAGATATTTAATACTAGCAAATCAGATGTCGAAGCTAAGAGAACACTAGAGGATCCACGGAAGATTGAATTACCTATCCCAGACAAAGAAGAAGTATTATCCAGAAATCCTAGGAAAGAATTTCAACAGCGCGAAGTAACTAAGACCAAAGAAGAAAAGAATCATAATTAGAAAAGCAATACCGAGACAAAGCTCATTGGAAAGAAGGCTAGAAAGTTAAGAAAGAAGAGGGTTATTACTGAAAGGTTACAGAAGGTTCTAGAGGAGACCTCGCAGAAAGAAAAATTGTAGAATTAGAGCTTCACCGAGATATCATAACAGTGACACATGGCACTTCAACATGACGAAGAAATATAGTCGTTGGGGCCGATATATTCGTTCGACTTCTGCTCCGAACGAACAGAAAAGAAATAAAGGTTAGTCATCCAATCGTTGGACCATGCCATAACGGATCGAACAGGAGTTAATGGAGGCTCATACCT
Source organism: Picea engelmannii (assembly GCA_009831015.1). Lineage (NCBI taxonomy): Eukaryota > Viridiplantae > Streptophyta > Pinopsida > Pinales > Pinaceae > Picea > Picea engelmannii. The sequence goes on along the minus strand of ML789761.1, from coordinate 332,606 downwards.
GTTGCAAGCCAATCGTTGTCGAATTACCTATTTAGCTTGTCGCGCCATGCACCAAGAACACTTTTTGCCAATCGAGAATTTGAACCCACAGACTAAGCTGAGTTTATACAGTGATCATTGTGCTCTCATTCTCTATCTCATTACTGTGTCTGAGTTGTTCCCCAATCCCGCAAATTGTTTACCACGACTGCGTATGTCGGAAGAATTGAGCGTTGCAGAGAAAGTCGCTGAGGAATTTTTGATCAACTTAATGATAGAGAGAGTCATGTCGGAGAGAGGGGTGTCTACAGGTGTACAAGCATCTTTGACAAGAGGACTGCAGGCCTCTCCATCCATTGCTCGAGCTGGACCATCCTGGCCAGCTGCTGAGAACTGCACGAAGCACAGAGATGATATTGTGAATGCTAAGTTGATCCCGAGCATTCTACCTGCTTATCTACCACCTCTGAGCGGCACAATAAACCGAGACAATGTGCCTAGAGATTTTGAATATGAATTGGTCACTGCGTACCTTCTGAAAGGGATATGCGCAATGCACGTAGATCAGGATAAGATCACAGCGTTGAAGTTTAGTGACTGCAACCTCGGCAATAGGAAAGTATACAATATGCTAGCACCATATAAGTATCTGACTAGAACCAAAGGAAAGAATTCAAAGATTGTTTCCCAGCAGTGGACCATGAACCTCACGTAGTCCACGCCGCTTAATGTAATGAAGATTCCTCACTTTGGGAGGCATCAAGAAGTGAACACGTGCATCAAATTGTTGTTGTCCTACTATCATGGAGGATACTTATGGTTGAACCGCTACATCACAGTGGATCCGACTTTGATCAATCAAATCATAAGGCTTAGCATGCAAGGCCTTGACCCGCAGGATTTCTACTCCGAAAAGACCGCAGATCGCGCTCTTGCCTAGAGAATAAAGGATACTTAGGGCGATGTAGAGAAGGGCACGTGAGGCTATAAGGTAGCCTCTATCCAGAGCGACATAGTGCGCCTTGCCTGTCAGTTGATCACACGCAAGCTAGTTCGCAAGAACCGACCAACCCAAGTAACTAGATTCATAGTCGACCTCATAAGGAAGTGCGCAGAGGGACTATAGATGAATTGGGCGAAGTACCTCGTGAACCAGATGGAACTAGATTGTAGGGAAGCAAAGGATCAGGGATACGAATTCCACTTCAGTTGGCTTCTTATCCTAATCGCTTTCATCTCATGGGAGATGCCGGAAGGTGCGACCTTCCCGAGCACTGAGCCATTTGAACCTCTGGCCACGAAGTTCAATACGTTGTGGTACTCCAGCGACATGAACAAGAAATGGAAATCAAATGTTGTCTTCCACACGTATTATAACCAGTTGAAGGTAGCCATGCAGGCCACGCCTCGCATAACCCCTAACACACTTCACAAGTTTAGACCCTTAATGAAATTCAGCGTAGACCGCCATTTCATCTATATCACCACGCGCATTGATGAGCACAATCAACAGCTACAGTCATACTACAAGTTAACAGAGGATGACTTGGAGGAGATTACCAAGGAATGGTCGGAGAACCTCCTTGTTTCAACGGACCCTGCAGAGATGTTCGATGTTGATAGCCCGGAAACTACGCTGGATACATCCGAACCTAGAAAGACAAAGAAGATCGAAGAGGTCCACGATTTAGACAGCACAACCATGAAGACCACATCCATCTCAATAGAGCAAGGAGGAGATGGCACAGAAGTCGAACAGAAGAAAGGCGAGGTTACACCGCCAAGAGACGAGGATGATCCCTCAAAGAAAAGGAAGGTTTCCCCTCTGAAACCTTCTTTAAGGAAGAAAATGAAAGCAACCAGAACCAAATTTGAGACCACCCTCACCTCAGACGACTTTGACTTCATCATCGCAGCACTGAATGATGCTTCACTGGAGATAGCAAAGAAACAAGAAGCCAAGAAGGAGGAGGTATTCAGTCGGATTAAGGATGAACTCCAAGGAGTGCAGCAGGCACTACAGTCTAGCCGCGCAGTATCCACTGCGCCCCTGACAGTTAGAACACCAGAACTAGGTGATGAGCCCGCTCAATTACATCATATTGTTGATACAGTTGAGGCTCGCCTTCGACGAGCTCTCGAAGAGACAGCACAAGCCACCCAGGCTTTAGCACAAGTACAGAAAGACCTTGAGGACCAAAGAAGTGTTGCAGAAAAGGAAAAGCTTGCTCTACAAGAGAAATGGGACGAAGAAAAAACAGAGCTACAACAAAGCAAGGAACAGTTGCTCGCCGAGCAACTTGAAGTTAAGGAAAGAGTCAAAAGAGCACTTCGCTCTGTGACAGTCATTGAAGTACAGACCGAGGAACAAGTTCTACAGCAGGTGACACAATTGGAAGAGGTAATCCAGAAGCTACAACAACGCATCGCCGACTTAGAGGTCCGCGCAGTACCTAAAACCCCACAGGAGATAAGAAACCAAAGAGAAGAAGTTGCCCACAGCGCAGTTGATAGATTAAAAGCTCTTGCCTTGGAGTGAAAGCAACTCAGTAACCGCAACGCCCGGACCTATGAAAATCTCACTGAAAATCTAGAATTGCAGACACTGGAGTCACAGCTCCAAGAAGCGAAGCAGAACGCAGATACACTACAGGCGCAGCTGAAGGCCCTGTCAACTATAGAAAGGATGAAGAGGTCTCATGAACAACGCACAGCTCAGCATCAAATCCATATGATTCAAAGCAAAGTGATGGAAATCACTCAACGACTTCAACCTATGCAAGATAAGGCATGTATGATGTTTACATAGGTCGAGAGCCAAGGAGAAGAGCTAGAACAGGTCGTCCTCACAGCAGAACAACGCCTAGAAGGGCTGGTGAATGACACAGTGATCCAGGAGTTCATTGAACAAGAGGCCATAGTAAAGCAGCAAGTTGAAGCAGCTCGAGCCAAGCTCAAGGCATTCGAGGCAGATTTGATCAGACTTGAGTGACTCGGGACGAGTCACAGGTGAGTGTTGGGGGCCTGTTGGCCTTGACCAAGTTTTGGGAGTTTATTGGTCATGTTGACCTATTTTGGGACTTCGACAGCCTGTCGAAGGAGGAGCGCAAGTCGAAGCGGAGATCACAGGATCTTGGCCCCCTTTTGGGCCCCTTTTTGGGTTTTGGGAATATGTAACGAGAATGGGATGTCGGCCCATGGGTTTACCCATGTTTAGGCCTATATATATATATATATATATATAATATATATATAAGGATAGGCAATATAGAAAGAGGTCGGTGTGCCAAGTGCAAAAGGAATGGCTAAGTACTAGATCTATGTGATCAAAGAATTGTAAGTGCTCTATGCATATTGTGTGAGACTTGTAGATCTGAGTGCAAGTCCCTGTGAGAGACTATATAAGGCTTGGTGATGTAACGCAAGGAAGAAGGATCTAGTGAGTTGCACAGATCTTTTTCCATATGCAGAGTAAGGGTTTTGAGGCTCTGTGCTTGTAACCGATTGGCTGAAGACAATAAAGAAGAAGAGTTCGTGGACGTAGCACCGGGGTGGGGGTGAACCACGTAAACCCTGTGTTATGTGCTTTGTGCTTTGTCTTGATGTATTTACATATTATATGCGAAATTCTCTTATATGTTTAGATAGATCTATTCATGCTTGGTGCTTATTGTATGTTAGAATGTTAGATCTGATCTAGATATTCATGTTTAGTGCTTGATATGCTCATTCTGATCCATTTGTATATGCTAAGTGCTTGAATATTGTAGATTAGTGTGGATGTTGCGAAGCTCTATCTTATAAGTGAAGTGGTTATTAACTGTATATCGAGGGACTAACGGTGCTAAGTGCTTTATTAAGTAGTATAATCACAGATATGTGTCCCAGCTAAGGTTGCAGACACCTGAGTCTTGCAACCACCCCTGCCTTTACCTCGGGTGAGACTTCATCTGCTTCGTAGGTGTTGTTGAAAGGGCTGGTAGTTAGGGTTTTGTTGGTGCGTTGTTGTAGCGTTGAACCCTGGGTCTGCCCCTGTGCCGACAACGTAGCCCCAGGCTGGGGGTGAACCACGTATAGTCTGTGTTGCTATGCTTTGTGTGATGTATTGATGTGTTTATGTGTTTACTTTCTTAAGTACTTTGATATAGATGAATGAAAGATAGATCTGTTAATTCTTTATGCTTAATCATATGGATGAATGCTAGATCTAACCTATGTGAATATGCTTAGTTCTTGAATAGGCTAGATTTGGGTGAAAACTGTTGTGCTCTGTAATTAGGGTTTTATCTGGGAAGTAGATACTGGTTAAATACCGATGAACTGTAACTGCTAAGTGCTTTGTTAAGGTGTTGTAATCACAGATCGGTGTCCCAGCTAAGGTTGTAGACATCTGAGTCCTGCAACCACCCTTGCATCTACCTTTGGTGAGACTTCATCTGTTTCACGTGTGTTGTCGAAAGGGCTGGTAGTTAGGGTTTTGTTGGTGCGTTGTTGTAGTGTTGAACCCTGGGTCTACCCCTATGCCAACAGAAGTATTTGCCCCGCTTGAGCTGATGAAGGAGATCGTCGATTCAGGGAATTGGGTATCGGTTATTCACTGTGATTTTATTTAGGGCCCAGTAATCAATGGAGAGTCACCAGGTCCCTTCTTTCTTCTGCAAAAGCACGATTGGGCTTCCATAAGGTGATGATATGGGTCAGATGTGCCCCATTGTGGATCATTTCTTAGATATGACGCTTGATCTCCTCATTTTCTAACAAAGAGTGGAAATAGACTGGCCCATTGGGTAGTGGTGCGTCGGGAGTCATATTAATGGAATGCTTGACCTGACAGTGCAGAGGTACCCCAGAAGGTGAGGAGAATATGTCGTTGTATTCTTCCATGACCTTGTCCACTTGCTTCTATTGCATGGAGAGGTCGACCACGGAGACGATGGATGTGGTTGCAATCTTTCACTCACTCTGAGAGTCAATCACGAAGAAGACAAACTTCCCAGTTTGAGAGATGACCTTCCTGCATTGCTTGGAAGAGATCAAGGAAATGACACTAGGTGGGGACTACCTCGGTTATCCTGTACAATTTCCTGTCCAATGTAATAATAACATTGCGAGGCCTAGACTCATATACAACATGAAGTTTCCATAAAGACGGTTGGCCCAAAAGAAAATCACAAACTTCAAGGGGAGAAACATCACACAATACCTCATCTTTAAAGGGCTTGATTCTATAGGATAGGTGACACTGTTGGCTGACGTGAATATCACTTCCTTCGAGGAGCCATCTGATGGTGTAGGGTTGCAGGTGCGGCGTTGTCGACAGGGCCAACCGCTTGATGACCTCTGCTAAGATGAGGTTCTTCTGGCTACCACTATCAACGATAAAGTGTAGTGGGGTTCCTTTCACCCACATTTGTGAATGAAAGAGTTGCTCGCCTTCCTCTGGCTCATCAAATTCATCGAGCTAGATCTTGGTGGTAGCAACGGTGGAACTGGGTTCCGCGTCAATGATCTATCTCCCCTTTTCTAGTTCTAACTCAAAGTCAGAACCCATATTTGATTCATATGCTTTCATCTCAGCCACCAATGACTGCTTTGAGTGACAGTCAACAGTGTTATGTCAGGGGCTCTTATGGAAGTCGCACCACTTCCCAGTATTTGTCTTTGTCTTTCCATTGTCCTTCTTTGTTTGCGGCTTAGACTGGTTGTCTTGTGGTTGTCCATCTTTTCTCTGCCCTTTGTTTTGCAATTTAGGGTTGCCCTTGCCCTGCTTCTGCTGTGAGGGGTTCCTAGACCCAAACTGTCGCATTTTTTGTTTAAGCTTCTGCTCAATTTTGACATCATATCGATAGGCCACGCCCAAGGATGATATATCTAGAAACTCCATTTATGCATGGATGTATCTATGCAGACCACCACAATACTTGAGCATCAGATGTCTCTCATAATATTTGATATCCAGCTTGGTGCACAAGGTATGGAAGATACTTTTGAACTCTGGCACTGCTTTGTCCCTTTCCTGCTGTAGTGTGGTCCATCTTGTATACAGGTCGTCATAACTTTCGACAGGGTAGTATTTTTCCTTAATAACATCCCTGATAGACTCCCAGGTGAGTGCGACTATAAATAATGAGGTTTCCTATGTTTCCTTTTGCTCACAAAAGGTCTCCCACCAATATTTGACATGGGGGATGGCTTTGAGGAGTGCAAAAGTAATCTTTTCTCTATTCGAAAAGTTGTTGACAAAAAAAATACCCTTCTAGCAAATTCAACCATTTGTCTACGACATCTTCATTTATCTGACCTCCAAATATAGGAATATCAAATTTGATTTGTACCTTGAAGGGGGTGGCACCTCCGCTCAAGGAATATTTGTCGCCTGTTGGTATCCATCAAAGGATTTGCGCAAAACTATCCATCATCTCCTTCCTCTATTGCACGAGGGCTTCCTCAAGCAACAATTTGAAAGGATCTCTTGTCCTCTCATCTTTATTTTCTCCCTCCATGGAAGGTCGCTTGGGCATGAAGAGACTTTTTCCTCAAGAGAAACAAGCTCAAGACCCAACTCTTTGTACCCTCACCTCGTCAGGGACATGCATTAAGAACGAAAAAGGAGTAGACCACTCTGATACCACTGATCCAAATTTTATGAGCAGAATGAAATGAATACAGATCTATATTATTAACAGAGAGATTCAATGAAAAATAACAGAAATATAGTAAAACTTGGCTTCTACTAATTAAGAAATATGTTGAAATTGTAAAATGCAGACTGAAACAAGCTTGCTAGAATGGTGGAGGCTTATCTCTTCGAAGATATGTGACGATTTCTCTCATTCATAAGAAGATGAGTATAATGAGGCTCCAAAAGCCCTTTTACATCAAAAATGAATGCCAAAACCCTAGACATCCAAAAACCTAACACTAGGAGATGAAGCGCCAAAATTCATATGGGCCCCGTTGGGGTAAGTTGGTACATCAACTTCCCAGGGTCATAACTTTTGCATACGATATCTGTTTGGGGCATTTGATACCTCTTCAGAAAGTTCTATCCGATAAGTACAACTTTCATTAGAGTTCAGGGCACGTTAGTGAAAACCATTGGCCCCCCAAAAGTCCAAAAAAATGTTGTTTAGGGCCTCAAAATGGCCTCGGAAGTTTGGGACTCAAAAATCTAGAAAAAAAATTGCCAATATGAAAATTGTCACTGCCAAGATGAAAGTTGTATGTGAGCCAGCTAGAAGAGGTGGGTGGCCACCGATATCCACCTAGATCAATCATTGATTTGATCAGTCACTTGCAAGAAAAATCTCATGGGGGATGATAAATAATAGTTCTATGGGGTAAGTTAATGAAATATAAATACATAAATGTCAGGGATCTGCAAAGGATTGGATCAGGATAGAAACAAAGGAATATGGAGGGGAATCAATGATATGGAAGGAATTGGTTCAAGCCTACCCATTGGTAGGTAAATGGTTGGTTTAGAAGACTGGTAGAGGAAGTAAAGTAAAAACAGTGGAAGATTCTTGGTTGGGTTGCTCATAAAAATTATAGGTTATCTAATTCTCTAAAAATTGTTCTTCATTCCCAACAAATATATAGTGTGGAAGATGCGGTAGAGTGGGTTTATACTCGATGGAACAAATTTTGGAAATATGATTCACACTAGGACTTCAATGGAATTTAGCATAAGAATGGAAACAATTTACAAACAGTCTTAAACATAGTGCTAGCATAACTTAAGGATGAGGAGGATGTGATAACATGGTAAAAAAACATAGCTCAAGAATGTAAAAAATTTAATTGGGTTATGATGTAAATGCAGTTGAGAGTGAGGAAGGTGAAAATAAATGTTGGTGGCAATTAGTTAGGAAGTTGATTTCTCCCTTGAAAACTAGAATTTTTTATGGTTTACATTAGACAACAAAGAGTTGACGTGGGAAAACTACAAGATGAAGCCTTGGGAAGGCCTAGGGAGATGTTTGCTATGTAAATATAATGAGGGACTAGTCATGCATATATTAGTGCATTGTTAGTTTACAAGAGGAGTGTAAGGAGAGACTTTAAAAATAATCAATGTCAAG